>JBBPUN010000060.1:0-31577 GCA_038094715.1 Heimioporus punctisporus | reverse complement strand
CAAGTACTCTAGATACTAACTGTACCCAGAGCTTAACAGCTCGTTTAGGTACAGTAATCACAGTCTCGTACATTCGACTGGAGAGCTTAACAGCTCGTTTAGGTCCGACCTTCGCCCGTTCCTAACAGTAAGTTCTCATTTTGAGGATGTTCGGCTGGCGCAACTTTTCACACGAGAAATACTCTTAAATCACTGAATTTTTCGTCACAAGATGTCGATCTCGTCAATCGAAAGTATGACAGCTCCTAAGCAATATACGGACATTGCTATTACAGGAGGCCGTTCCAATATTTTCATCCCCTGCATTTACATAATTTGTCCAGTTGTTGATAGGGACCTCGTGGCTATGTAGATGGCACGAGGCAAGCCACAACGTAAGACGCTATTCTCTTCGCACAGCTTAACTTTCTCAATCAACGCTACCTCGCAGCTCACTGTCCCATGGGCCCGGTTAGCAGCATTCACATCTCTCCGACTTGCAGCAGGTGTATGCCCGGTCGAATGGCTACACACTTCCCCACACCCTCACACCCTTGCACATGGTCCCCACATACTACCAAACATACGACGACGACAGTATGCTGGCACACAATGTACAGGTACGTGCTGATCTCCCTGTACACAGCCAATTGATGGAGATAACAGTAATGTTATTGTTGAAGGCCTTGGACGGTGTGGCGATGAACAGGCTTGGCAAAGGTCTGTCAGTAGAGGGACGGACAGGTCTTGACGGTATAGGCAGGGTTTGTACTTTTTTGGTAATTGGTAGCCACTCCTTTCCGAGAATACATTCTCACATTCTTCGTAGGAAAAACCATGGACGCGGGTGTCCTTTTTGTTTGCTCTTGTATCTATCAAGTTCCTATTCAGATTTTCGGTTATAGCTGAACATTCGTTGGTTTCTAGGCTCGCTATGTCGGCTTATTTTTTGTCACGTATGACTTTCCCTGCTGTAAAAAAAAAAACTAATCCTTCATCGACTAAGCTTCGAAGCTCTCTGTAAGTGTAGATTTGATTCGGTGTTTGCTGTGCTAACTATATGCGCAAGGGGGAAGTTCATTTTTTCCTGTGTCCTGGATGGTAATCTACATACTGCCTACCATTTGCTATATATTTATTATTTTGTAGATGTATGTGCTCATATTCCATTATCGATGCTCTTCTCAGTGTTTGAATAGCTGTAGGCACCCCCATTCTATATTTTCAAAACAGCTCACAAATACGATACCAAAGGTGCAATCACATATAACGCTTTAAATTGGACGTCGTTCATTTTCATCGCTGCCACAGATCGTGAGTTCTCAGCTCTCCGTCTCAAAGTGAACTACATCTACGATGACAGTGGTTATGATTCTCCGCATATCAGCGCTGTATAGCATGTCAAGTTTCAAGTCGGTCATTCTGTGCACGCTTTTCATCTTGTATGCCGTCGTAAATACCTTAGGGTTAATAATCGCCGTGACGTTCAGTATTCGAGCCGGATCTACTGGTATGTGGGGCCATTTGTTTACTCTCAGAATGGAATGATGATACGCATGATTGCAAACCTTCTCTGTCATAGCGTTCAACAGCATTCAACTTCTTGACTTTTCGTTTTGTGTAGTGGGTTGGAGCATTGGCCAAACATGGTCCATCCTCTCGGATGTCACCGAGGCTGTTCTCGGTACGGTGACGTGTCTGCTGGTCGTTGTCCGATTCATCCAGGACGCGGTTCAAATGCAAAGATCGACGAACCAGTTCCAACTAAACCGTTACCTGACACTCATGACAAGGGAGGGTTTGATTTACTTTCTTGGGTGCGCACATCGTCGGTTCCTTGTTGTTCCGCTCATGCGAAATGAACGTCAGCATAGTATCATTTTCGCTCATAAATCTACTGTGGAATGTGGGCCGTATCCCACTGATCGGGTGGCGCTTCATTCTGTCTGGGTCGATGACCTATATACCCATATGCACCTTTACCCCTCGACTCATTCTGAGCTTACGAAAACTGTACGCGGCCGATCTTCAGGGAAGACGGGGATCCAATATCGATAGCGGATTTGGGTTCACAAACGTTACTGGGAATGAGACTGCTGGGACTCGGAGCGCGATTATGTTTGCCGGCGGGGGACAGAACGAGTCAGAAGAAACAGAGCAGGTTGAAGAAATTCGGGTGGAAGAGAGGGGAATCTATCATGCTGCTCGTGACGTGGAGATGATGACGTCGTAACATAGGCAACGCTCTGTTTTCAACGAGGTATGTATATTGTTTCTTTTCAATAATATCATAAATGAAACGACTGATTTGTCACTTGTAGTAGAACGGCCGAGTTTATCCAACTGATAAGGATACATGGATCTTCGCCACGAAGAAAAGTTTTAGGGTACGTTGGTGTCACAGCTGAGGTTTATGCGTTCAAGTTGGAATTGTTCGACTGGGCAAGTTGGTATAATTTCGACTCAAATTACTGATACAAAGTCATTGTCAACTGTACGATGTTCCCTATATGCTATCTTCATATATATCTTCTCCTTTCCATTCTCGTATCTTCATGTCTCCTATACCAAACATGATCGACGCCATGGTTGTGTATCATGGAAGCCAAATAACGATATCCCAAAGCTGATACAATACCTCGATATACACAGGAACTGTAGAAAAAAAAACAAATGGAGGCACGATGCGAAGAGAGAAAAAAACGAGCACACAAATCGACGATAAATCCACAATAACTGAAGAGAACGAGGGGAGGGCGGATAAGTACATGCTGTAAACACGTTGTGTACTAGTAATTTGATTGTTCGTATCTTTTCATCAACGAATTCAGGGAGGT
Organism: Heimioporus punctisporus; assembly: GCA_038094715.1. Classification (NCBI taxonomy): domain Eukaryota; kingdom Fungi; phylum Basidiomycota; class Agaricomycetes; order Boletales; family Boletaceae; genus Heimioporus; species Heimioporus punctisporus. Next base: position 28,761 of record JBBPUN010000060.1, on the reverse strand, counting down.
AAAACTATCCCTACACCTTGTCTTCATCTAGACCATCGGGATCAGTCGTTATAAGTACGACACAGAGGAAGATAACGCACGTACGTTTGTATTTTCAACCAGGTCCAGATACACACTATCATCGATTGTCTGACCCCGAACCTCACCGTAAACGTTATTGTTATATGCTCCCGTTACAACAAACGCAGAGCTCAAAGTGCTTTTTGCGGGTTCGCCCACTCAACGAGGATGCAAATGATCTACATAGGTGAATTTTCTTGATCATCTTCCAAATCACAAGTGGCTGCTACAAGCTGTTCAAAGACGGGTACTTTTATACGAGCATAAAGTATTAGCTAGTCACAGCGTGCGAAAAATGTTGGAAAGCTACCCAGCGCATCAAACTCTGCTTCGCGTACGAGGAACAGCAATACGGCTTTTGGTTCTCGGCTGTATCGGGGGAGAGGAAGGTGATAACCAGACCCTTCGATGCCTATCAAGCATTGGCAGTCAGAGAATGCACTCAAATTAGTTTCACCCTGTAGTCGCCCATCTGAAATTGTCCTCACAGATTGAAAGACGGACACAAGCAACGCCTGAGGCCTTTCTAAAACTTCTCCGATCGGTATGTCCAGTAAAAACTCGACGGTACGCTTAATCTGACACAGTAGTTCAAATTAGTCTCTCAACAGAAGGGGCGAGACGTACTCCAGGTCCACCACTACTTTCGTGTACCATCAAAATATCAGAAATAATCTGCAATACCTATCTCTTGAGTACTTCTGACCAAAGAAAGTTAAGAACCATTGGCCAGACATGGTCGCTTAATGATGGAGTTATGAATATCAGAGCATCGCTCACCCGAGCAATGAGACAACATAGCCCAAAATACACGAGGCCCTTTTCATGCAGGATAATCTCCTTCTCTGTGATCGCTGGTATGATGGAGTCCCAGAACGCATCTGACAAAAGTGAGTCGGCGCAAAGACCGCACATGTTTGCATACCTTGGAGTTCAAGTTGGTCAGCGAGTTGCAAAAACGCTCAGCAGCGTGTCCTCTGCAGCCGTGTTCTCTGTGAGATCGAACAATGCGAGCAAGACCAGAACGTCGTCCACCACGTTGTGTCCATTCCATTGTTCTGTCAAACCTCTTGCGACGTCGACCCAAGGACGAAGAAGCGACCCGGCGGCAGCACGAACTGCAGGCTCACGATCACCTAGTCTGTTCAGGATGATAAATTCCCTTTGAATAATGGTAAGCTCGCGCGGTTGGGACCATTGGATAACGTGAATACATACGCAGTTGAACCACAACTGAGCGTCAAGGAGAACGTCGATAGAAATCCATCGCTACATAACTTGGAGAGGACGACGTATGTATTTGAGGAGAGCGATCCTGGGTATGTGATACGACTCCTCGCTGCAGGCCGAGGTTGTACCGAATAGTAACGGGGAAGAAAATGTGTTCAAGTTCACCAAGGTGGGTATGCACGCGATGGTACCGAATAATTGTCCTTTGCAACGAATACGTTGAGAGGAATTTGAGCAGACGAGTAATGAAACGAGCTGCAGTGGTGTCGTCGTCACTGTTCGATGTTCAAACTTCAAACGTTCATCTCTCGGACTAGGAACACAATAAATGAGACGCAATGGAGAATGTACTGGTCCACACCTTTTATGCTTATATACAGAATATATACACTTGACGACCCGAGATCTTTTTTGACGGTGATGGCGCGGTAGAGATGTCAATGAACGCGTCTTCAAAGAGGCACTGGCCGGTCAGTTTGGTGCGTCTGCCACCATAGATAGACTCTGTGAACGCGGTCATGTCGAGATGAAGTTTGTGGAGTCCAACGACGTTTTTCTGGTAGTTCGTGGAGGTCACGAATCGACTCTTCCAAACTCAGCCAAGTGCCAACCACATCGTCATCAGCTTTATTTTTCGCCTGTCACTCACTTTCGGTGCGTTCATATTCCTCGACCTGGAAACTCATTCCGAAGGTTGTTACATCTTGTTCATGCTACGAAAAACTTTCCAGGCTAGGGATCATTTTGACATTCTATTCTCACCTTTTGCGAACGACCATCTGCGCTGCAGTATCTCGTCTCCGCCCACCACCACCACCCTTTCTTGTTACTCAACTCTCCCGCATCTGCAAACACTACTGCACTCCGAAAGGCGTCATCTCCGGACACCAGGGATGACCCGAAGGCTGCATTAACGTCGATTCTCGATCTTGTAGGAAGACCGGCATCCATTTTCCGTAGGTCCAAGACCAATCGCGCGACGAGCCGTTAGTATAAAGGGAGGTACTCCAGTCAGCGGTGTATTCATACCTGATAGAAATCCAGTTTTATTCAGAGGCGTTCCCGTAGAAAACAGTACGTCCAAGAACGCATACGTGGGGATACTGTTTTGTAGTCATCGTATGAGGTCGGCCTCACGGAACGGAAACGAAGTAGTATGTGCACGATGTTGTTCCCACCCATGCGCGAAGGTTCATGCACAGGTTAAAATCGAATTTTCTCCTTGCCTTGGATATTCCAATTGATTCCCTGACAGATTTAAAGACGAAGAGTAATAATATAACCGTACCGAGGGTGAGTTATGAGCTAGATGAAAGTAGTAACGAGAGACACATATTACAGGGTCCAATGAGTTGAATCAAGTATTTGAATGACACCTGCACAGCTGAAATGTCAGCATGCCTCGCGCATTACCGGAAACTGCCATTACTGGCCAAGCACTTTTTGAGATTGAATGGTATACAATAAACAGTGGAGAAAGCATAGGATAACTTGGATGGCGACTAACAAAGAATCGCAAGAGTCGATCTTGAATGCGCCTTATCGATTGACTCTACTCTTTGCCAGGCTCCGGTCTTACCGCTACACTGTTACAACGCCTTCAATATAATAACATTGCTGTCATCTTCATTAGTTGGCTGTGCATAGATGGACACTGCAAGTACGCATACATGGTGTGCCTACGTTTACCCCCATCGTTTTGTTGAGTACATGTTTGGTAACTTGGGCTGTTCAAATTCCTAGGATCCCCGTCCATCGCCAATCGAACAATCAAAATGTGGCATCTCTTGATGGCCCTGGTGGCTCTCTCGCTTACAGCATCCACACGCTTGATCAACGTTTATGCGGTTCAAGTTGTCCGTATCCTCTCCCCCGACGTTCGGGCCGTCATACCGTTTGTCTGTCCGTCTGGCTCACTTCTTTGAGAATAGCACTGCTTGACCGCGGTGGGGGACCGCGTACAGTCCACGCATCGGATAAATGAAGAACGGAAAAGAATGGGGGGAGCAGTTTCGAGCTGGGGAAAGGGTGTCGCTGCTACCTCTCCCGCTCGCTCATTTGGGGCTGATGTGGGCCTAATCGAAGGAGTTGACAAAAGGGAGCCGCCACCCCGGATGAATAGGCACGAGCTAGCATGGCCCACCGGTCCGACGGGTGCAAGCTGGGCTCTTCCGGACACCGGACACGCTTATCGCTGCCGTAATCCCCGCAATAGTAGCGATCGTTCATCGCCATCAATGAAGGATCCGATAATGCACAGAAAGGTGACAAGTTAACCGTTCAAAATCGTCTTGAGGAAGAATGTTCCCCCGCTCATAAAGACACCGTCGTCATTTAATAATCCAGCCAACGTATTTGAGATCATCTGTAACGCGCATCTTCTGAATCCAGTACTGTTTCAACGTTCTCTATCAGGTTCCATGGCTTCCACTCTGCAACAGGCGGTAGAAATCATACAATCAAACAACTACACGAGCCGTATGCTCATCGTCTTCGTCAATTGCGGAAACTAATTCACTCTTCTCAGTTGTGATACTCACTGCGATCTGGTACGATTACAGTACGTGTTCTACTCCCATAACTATATTTCCCATACAAATTAGTGTTGTTAGTCCTTACCATCTCTGATGAGGTATTTCTGACTTCGTTTGCGTGTAATGGCAACCGTGATTAATGAACACGGGTTTTTATAGATGGAATATATCTGGGTTGGTAATCACTCCCTTCCGAGAATGCATTCTTACATTCTCGGTAAAAAGAACCCTGGACTCGAGTGTCCTTTTTGTTCGCTCTTGTCTGTATCACCGAGTCCCTATTCAGATTTTGTGTTATCCCTGAACGTTGAACATTTATCTGTTTTCAGATCCGCTATATCGGATTATACACTATCACGTATGACTTTTCCTGGTTTAAAATGAATGAGCTAATCCTTGTCAAAAAAGCATCGTAGCTATCTGTGAGTGTCGTTTAGGTTCCGTGTGTGGTTTACTAACTATATGCATAAGGGGGAAGTTCATTTTTTCCTGTGTCTGGGACGGTGATTTGCATACTGCCCACTATTTGCGCACATGCTAAGCTTATTCTCTCGTAGACGTATGTGCTCATATTACTCTATCAACGCCCATCTCAGTGTTTGAAAAGTTGTGAGAACCTCCATTTTACACATTCAAAACAGCTCGCAAATACGATATCAAAGGCATAATCACAGATATGGTTACCGAATGGACAATGTTGATTTTCATAGCTGCTGCAGATCGTGAGTTCTCAACTATCTGTTTCAAAGTCGACTACATATACGATGGCAGTGATTATGATTCTCCGCATATCGGCACTGTATAGCATGTCTAGCTTCAAGCTGGTCATTCTGTGCATGCTCTTCGTTTCATTTTCTGCAGTAAATATTGTAGGGCTAATAGAAACTGTGATGTCCAACATTCACGCTGGATCTTTTGGTATGTTGTTCATGTGTTTATTTTTGGCATGAAATAACGATACGCATGATTTCGAACCTTATATCGCAGCGTTCAATATTCAGCTTCTTGACTTTTCGTTTTGTGTACAGGATTGGGGCGTTGGCCCAATATGGACTATCCTCGGGGATGTCACTGGGGTTTTCCTTAGCGCACTGATGTGTCTGCTGGTCATTATCCGGTTCATCCAGGATGCGGTTCAAATGCAACGATCTATGAACAAGTTCCAACTAAACCGTTACCTGAAACTCATGACAAGGGAGGGTTTGATTTACTTTCTTGGGTGCGCACCACATTGATCCCCTGTTATTCCGCTTAAGAGAAATGAATCTCAGCATGCTATCGTATACACTCATAGATTTGCTATGGGCCACGGGGCGTATGTCGCTGGATGGCTGGCGCTTTATCCTATTTGGGCCAATGGAATATTTGCCCATCTGCACTTTTACCCCTCGACTTATTTTGAGCTTGCGGAAACTGTATGCGTCCGATATTCAGGGAAGGCGGGGATCCTATATTGACAGCGAATTTGGGTTCACAAACGTTGCTGGGAATGAGACTGCTAGGACTCGGAGTACGATCATGTTTGCAGACAGAGGGGAGAACGAGCCAGAAGATACAGAGCAGATTAAAGAAATTGAGATCGAAGAGAGAGAAATTGGTGCTATTAGTCGTGAAGTGGAGGTGAAGATAATTGTGTGTTGACATGTACAACGCTTTACTTTCAACGAGGGTACATGGTTTGTTTTTGATGCTATGACATAACTGAATAATCACTTGTAGAACGTCCGAGTCGATTGTCTCCGGTAAAGGTTGAAGGTGTTTGGGTCTTCGTCACGAATATCCGAAAGGTTTTAGATTGTATTGGTGTTATGGTTGAAGTTGGTTCACGGGAGGCACGAGCGTTAAATCCAGGAAGTTGGAATTTGGAAAGAGAAAAGGCGAGGATAAACAGAGCAAGTGCGTATCTTGATCTGTTTTGATTTCGATGTGTGTTAATCGTTGATTAGACGGTGGAGTGTATCAAGCTCAGATGATGACGATGATGGTTGCCCAAGCAATATGTGTCACCGCCACCAAGGACCCTTTCCAAGAGAACTATGTGGGTATTTGCAGTCGAGGCTTTACATCTGCGATACTGAAAAAAAGGATAGATCGGCGAAAAAGACAGTACCTGTATGAAACATGGACAATGATGATCAGGACGGAAATGATCAGGGCGAAGAAAACGGCGCCCGCGCCGGTCTCCACCTGTTTTCATGCGTCTGACGTTAAATAGATCAGTGTATCAAAAATCAAAGCCCATTTGACTGCAGGGAACACGACGTTTGACTCGATCATTTATTCGGAAGAGGAAGTGTTGCCCATCGTAATGAGGGACGATGAATCAACATTCCAATTGGGTGATGAAGGCGTTTGCCAGTGCACGTATTGGTTTTTTATCGTCATGTCTTGATTTTCCCGTTTTTCGGTACTTGGATCATAGCCGACCTTATTTACAATTAGTGATAGGGAGATACAGGAACGGCAAGGAGAAGATAAATAAAGGATCGAAGAGTGAACTTGGAACGTTTGAACAACTAACAATAAATATACATCGGCGGTTTGATTCGAAGTTATGACCAACGTGTCCGGTTGAGCAATTCCAACTTGGACGCTCAAACGCAGCCTAAAACTCTCCGGACTGCTATTCGCGGCGAAGACCCAAGTACCTTACCAGTTGGGCAGTCGACTTGGACGTTCTACAAGTGACCATTCAGTCATATCATAGTATTAAAGAAGAAATGATGTACCCACGTTGAAAATAGAGCGTCGCGTGAGTCAGTACGCCATCGTTGCCATCTCTGCATCACAACCAACATCATGAACCTCCTCTTCCTGAATTTCTTCCACGTGCTCTGTTTCTTCTAGCTCATTCCCTCCTCCGTCAGCAAACGGGATAGCGCTCCGAGCCCTACCAGCCTCACTCTCGGCACCGTTTGTGAATCCAAATCCGCTGTCGATATGGGATCCACGTCTTCCCTGAAGATCGGTCGCATAGAGTTTCCGTAAGCTCAAAATGAGTCGAGGGGTGAAGGTGAACACGGGTATATAGACCATTAATGCATATAGGATGAAGCGCCATCCAATCGATGGGATACGCCCCATGGTCCCTGGCAAACTTACGAGTGAATATAATATCATGCTGATATTCATTTTGCATGAGTGAGACGACAGGGAATCGATGACGCGCGTACCCAAGAAAATAAATCAAACCTTCCCTCGTCATGAGTGTCAGGTAACGGTTTGGCTGAAATTGGTTCATCGATCTTTGCATTTGAACCACATCCCGGACGAATCGGATAACAACCAGCAGACACATTGCCGCACTGAAAAAAACCTCGGCGATGTCACTGAGGATAGTCCATATTTGGCCAAGGCCCCAACCCTGTACGCAAAACGAAAAGTCAAGAAGTTGCACATTCAACGCTTTAAGGTAAGGTCCGCAATCATGCGTATTGTTATTCCACGCAAGAAATAAACGCATGGCACACATACCAATAAATCCAGCTCGAGTGCTGGTCGTTACAGCAATTATTAATGATAGAATACTTATGACAGCATACAAAATAAAAAGCATGCACAGAATGACCGTCTTAAAGCTTGACATGCTGTATAGTGCTGATATGCGGAGAATCATAACCACTGCCAGCATAGATGTAGTCCATTTTGAAAAACGAAGCTGAGAACTCACGGTCTGCGGCAGCCACGAAAACTAACGACGACCAGTAGCCGACAATGTCTGTTATTATGCCTTTGATATTTTATTTGAAAGCTATTTTAAAGATATAGTAGAATGGAAATACTCACAGCTATTCAAACCATGAGAAGTGCGTCAATAAAGTAATATGTGCACATACATCTGCGAGAAGATAAATTTAATGTAAGCAAACAGTAAGAAGTAGGTGGATTACCATCCCAGACACAGGAAAAAATGAACTTCCCCCTTGTGCATATAGTCAGCATACCGCACACGGAGTTAGACCTACACTCACAGAGAGTGTTGACGCTTATTTGATCAAGGATTAGTCTGTTTGTTGGTTTCACAGCGAGAAAGTCATACGTGACAGCAAGTAAGCCAATATAGCGGGTCTAGAAACCAACGAATGTTTAAGTGTGATATAAAATCTGAATAGGGAATGATACAGACGACAGCAAACAGAAAGGACACTCGCGTCCAGGGTTTTTTCTATCAAGAATGTGAAAATGCATTCTTGGATAGGGGTGGTTACCGACCCAGATGTGTTCTATCTATGGAAACCAATGCTCGTCGATCACGATTGCCATTACATGCAAACAAAGTAAGAAATACCTCGTCAGAAATGGTAAGGGCTAACGATGATGTTGTATGAGAAACATGGCTGTGGGAGTAGAACACATACTGTAGTCATACCAGATCGCAGTGAGTGTCACGACTGAGAAGAACAGCAGGTAAGCTTCCATGATTTGTAAGGAAAATGAGCGTACGGGTTGCATAGTTGTTTGATTGTATGCTTTCCACCACATATTGCAGAGTGGAAGCCATAGAACCTGATAGAGAGGGTCAAAACTAGAAATTACGAATGTTCTCAAATAGTACTCAAGCTTGCGGATCCTTAAATAGTGACAGTGTCTTTATGACCGGGGGAATTTCATTCCTCAAGATGACTTCGAATTTGAATCGCCTTAGAGTCGACATTCATGATGTAGTCACCACTAATGGCGGTGTCCGAGAGCGCACCTTATCAACGGACTCTTTGCTAAGTCCCACTGGTCTCACTGACCGGTTTCACTACCACGGCAGCCATACCATATGGCAACTTTCAATAATAACAATGCTGTTGTCTCTATCAATTAGCTGTGTACGGATGGGCACAGCAAGCACATGAACATTGTGGGCCAGTGTATATCGTCATCATTCTGTTGCCTTATTCGAACTGTTCATGAAGCATATTTTAAGTTGGTAATTCAAGGGGCTATTCAAATTTCCAGGATCCCCATCCATCAGACGACAAGAAAGTGGTGTCTGTGTGGTACTTACGTGTTCAATTATGGTATACAGAGACCCTGAGGTGCAAGAGAGCGAGGATGCTAACAAGCACGTATCCCTTTGAGCCGGCCTACACCTGCTATAAGCGAGGGAGCTGCAATTCCAAGTACCACTTACCGGACCCGTGGGATGGCCCGGTGAGCTGCAGGGTAGCACCAACTGAGAAAGGCGCTTTGGGTGTGGAGCGGTGGGTGCAACGAAGCTTGTGAAGATTTGAGGCGATGAACCATGCTACTAGCGTGTGGAGCAGGAGACTCAGAAGTGTGCAAGTTGCGACCTGCCTCACTCACATGTTCAGAGATCTTACGTTGTGGTTTCTCATCTAGCCACAATTTAAACAGCCATGCTGTAATATCCCATATGGACAAGAAGCTGCCTCGTCAGATGAACTTATAGTCATTGATTAACCGCATCTTAAAAGCGATGAATCCGCTGATGATGTTGATGATGAATCGAATGGAGTCATCCAATGGAAGCACAGAACACGTTAGCAGAAATACAATGTAGTTGGTATCCTCATTTCCATCTGTTTCAGTAACCCCAAATTCGAGAGGTTCAACCGGTGCAAGCTCCGCATAAGCTTTTGGATGTTGTATTGATTAATGCGAAAGAAGAGTCACTGGCTACTCCAGCGGCTGAGTCTCGTCTGAGCTTCGGGGTTTGTGCGTCTTCGGTTTGGCGACTTATCGATCAGCGCCCATTCACATTCCAGCCACCTCACAGGACTGAACGTTTCGTCGACTAGATGAAATGATGGAGTACATGTTGGGCGTGGCATTTTCTTCAGATGGATGCCTTGCGTCGCTGTCGCATTTGTTACAATGCGAGGGGTGAGGGCAACCTGAAGGCGGGCGCGATGGATGGAGGTGAGGGTAGGTGAGAAGAAGAGCGAGCAAGCGAGATGACGACGACGACCACTGCGCGATTACCACGCTGTCGTCGTCGTCGTCATCACGTTCATTACGACGCAGAGGTGAGGATGAGGAGGAGTGCGAACGGTGGAAGTGAGGGTGGGACGAGAGCGACAGGGCGAGACGACGACGACGAGAGTGTGGTAAATGCGCTGTCTTCGTCGTCGCGTTAGTCATAACGCGATGGCAAGTATGAGAACGAGGGCGACAGCAAAGGATGGAGGTGAGAACCGTGACAGGGCAAGACAACGACGATGACGACAGCGCAGTAATAGCTGTCTTCGTCGTTGTCGTTGTCAAACGCGATAGCAAGCCTGAGGACGAGGGTGAGAGCAACGGGCGGAGGCGAGGGCCGGGAGAGGGGGGACAGAGGGGGGGGAGGGGGACAGCGGGTTTAAACCGAGGGCAAAGGCGAGACGGCGGCAATCATACTGTCGCGTTGACAAGCGCGTCGTCATTACCGCAGCGAGGGGGAGGGGGAGGGCAGGTGCGACTCGGGACAAGGGCGAGGGCGAGGGGAGAACAAGAGACAGCGACGACGATACGCTGTCGTCGTCGTTGCATTCATCACAACGCGAAGGCGAGCGCGACGAATGGAGGTGGAGGAGTTGTAACACCACGGTGATAGGTGATGCCGTCACATGCGACTATCGCGATGGTGAGGTCGAGGCGAAGGCGATACAGCAAGTATGTGTGCGGGGTCGAGGCGAGGGCGGAATGAGAGCGACCACGATGTAATGAATGGTTCGAGAGCGAGAGCGGGCGAGACAAAGACAGAGGATGGCGACGAAGGCGTCGTTGTTGTCGTCGCGTTCGTTGCATCGGGTGGCAGGGAGAAGACGAGGACGAGGGAGTCGTCGCGAGACCCGTAACGCGTGGTGGGTACCCGTCAAGGAGACCCGTGGGAAACAGAACCTGTCGGTACAGATTTTGAGTCGAGGGTCACCAAGCCCTCATTGAACACGGCCCGGCTCAGCTTGAAGCCGTGGCCTATATGTGGTCGTCATCGCCTTCAAATGCCGCATGCGCACCACTGATGCGCAGGCGAAAATAAAGTTGGTGACGACCGCCGCGAACCACCAGAAGATCGTCGTTAGGCTCCACATTTCAAACTTCATGTCGATGCGGGTGCACCCGCAGAGTTTGTCTGTCGTGGAAGAAGTATCAAACTGGCCGGCAAGCGCCTCTTTGGAGGCGCGTTTATTGTGATGCTCGGTCGTGTCATCACCGTCAAAAAATTGTCAAGTTTGATGGTGCCACATATATTCTGTGTATGGACACGAAAGGTGCGGGCGCGTCGCATTCATCGCGCGCCTAGTGCGAGAAATGTCGATGGAGGAGGACGATGACGATGATACCGCCGCAGCGCATTAAATCGCTTGGCTGCTCAAATCCTTCCTCAATGGATACGTTGAAAAGGACAAGGTTCTTCGATCCTGTTGCGTGCATACCCACCTCGAGTACGTCTTCTTCTCCGTTACCGTTCGGTACAACCTCTTTCCGTGGCGGACATGTATCACAAGCTCACCATCCTCAAACGCATAAAGACTTTTATTCACGTCCAAGCAACCGTCACCCACTCCAAGTTATGTAGCTCTAAAGAACCCTTCGACGCCGCGGGGGATGAACTTGCGTATATATCCGGCCGTCTCCTCCTCGTCTTTGAACCGTAGCGAAGTCCACCGTGTAACTTTGCTCAACCCTCTTATTGCCCAACATGCCCTTTCTGCAATTCTCACTTGATCTCGCAACACGGACACCATCATGCGTCCTCTCGTCTATTCCCCCATCCTAGAAAAGAGTCTTACGACAAACGATGATTCTGACACGGGTCCGCTCCGCCTGCGTGTGCTCACCATCGCCCAAAGGGAACTCGTCGTTCGAAATGGACCACGCGACCGAGAGCCTGTAGTTCGTGCCGCTGCCGGATCGCTTCTTCGCACTTGGGTCGATGCTGTAAGAGGTTTAACAAAACCAGGAGATGGGTACAACGTTCTGATCTTGTTCGCGTTGTTCGATCTCACAGAGAACATGGTTACCGAGGACGTGATTCTGAGCATTTTGCGACTCGCGTGGACATTTTCGATCAACTTGAATTCCAAGGTATGCAGACACCTGCAGCATTTGCTTTGACTGACTTTCGTCAGATGCGTTTTGGGATTCACCGGCACCCCCGAATAGGTAACAAGTATATGTGGAGCATTGTATTGCAACAATAAGAAGACAACTGGAGGTACGTCGTAGCGAACCTCGCATTTCGGATTCTAATTGCATACAACAAGCTCCAAGAAGATATCGCATCCATCTCCTAAGAGCGTGCCGACGAAGAACTAGACTATCGCAAACCTTGATTACGCCAACGAGATTGGTCGACGAAAGACGTTTCAATCGACGCGAGACCTGGTCAGGCAGGATAACTTGCTCGAGGGGTTGGTAGCGCGGTGCCTGGATGTTTTGAGAGTGTTATCATCGAGCTAGAGAGATTTGATCCGACTTGTTGAGGAGGTGGTCTCTGAACTGAAGGACGGGCACGAACGAGAAGAACCAGAATCAGACAAGGATTCCGAGGGCGATAGCAGCAGTGAAGACGATGCGAGCCCGAGTACAAACAAGGCATCCAAACCATCCAAGCCTGCGAAAGAACTCAATCTCGAAGAGCAGGCAAGAGCCGATACGCTAGATCTGCAATGCTTGTCTTTTTGCATCGGAATGCTCGGATAGGTAAACGGACTACTTCCACCCGACCCCCGACGAGTCATCGCTCACTATCGCGTCGGATATTTGAAGAGAACTTGACTCCAGAAGGTAGAGTGTCCTCAGCGAAATAGTCATACTAGCGATCTCACGGAAGGACATTTCTCTGCATGAAAAGGGCCTCGTGTTTTTTTGGTTTGTACTGTCTCATTTCTCGAGTGAGCGATGTCCCGATATTCATGACTCCATCATTGAACGATCGTATCTAGCAGATGGTCCTTAACTATCCGTTTCTCAGGTACATTCTGCTCCAGAAGGGCCCGCGACACAGGTATTGCGGATTGTTTTCGATGTGTTGATGGTACATGAAGGGGATTTCCTGAGTAGGAGTAGACCTGGAATATATCTCCCGTCTTTCGTTGAGAGCTTAATTTGAGTCACCGTTTCAGATCGAACTTGTCGTCAAGTTTTTGCTGTACGCACTGTAGGGGGGAAGATGCAGAAAAGGCTCAAGCGTTACTTTGTGTCAATCTTTCAAAGCTTTTTAGCAGGGGCAATTCCAGACGAGCGGGTACGTTGTGTAACTGGTTTTGGGTGCGTTCTTTGATTGCTGGTGTTTGAATAGATATCAAAGAGTCTGGCTGTCGCTGACCTCTCCAGATATAGCCTAGAATCAAGAGTTGAGGTAGTGTCTGGCTCACTTCTTCCCCTTCTGTTGCTATTCTTCGAGCTCGAGTCAGATGCGTCGAGTAGATTTCCAACATTTCTCGCTCGCTGTGACTGGCTAATGTATTATATTACCCACCTTCGAATAGCTTGTGGCGGCCACCCGCGAGTCAGAATATGATCAGGAGTGGTTTCACCTGCCCAGATTGTTGACATATTCTTTGAAAGGAGATCTGCAAAAAGCGTCGTGGATTCTGTGTTTGTGGAATGGGAATATTTGATAAAATAGAAAGTCTGTTCTAACGACTGATCTCGATGGCGTAGAAGAAGAAAAGACGTTCCAACTCCCAGAAACTGTCGACAAGATCCAAGCGATCGAGTCACTAGTACACATCATTCGCCCTCCCCTACTTATTCTTTTTGTCATCCACACTTCCTTAGCATCGGCTCATCCGAGATGTCTCTGCACGCAGTGCACCCACGAACTTTGACACGACGATGGGTAGACAAACATTCCAACAAACTGTTTAATTTTAGCGAGGAGGAATATTGACAACTCAAACAGCCATAAACGTCATTCAAGTTTTTTGATACTATGCCGTTGGAAGTTGGGGAGGAGATTGAGAAGCCAAAGATGAGAGAGCGAAAGTGGTGAGCTATTATGGTTTAGTGTTCGTTGGCAGAGATTCACAACAACCCTAGGTGGTCGGAAAGCGTGATGACGAGCACGACGACGAATAGCATCATATAAGACACGAGCGTTGGATCTGAGAGGTCGAACGTTAGGAAAACAAAGCAAGGATAAACAAAGCAAGCGCGTGTCTTGATTTGTTCACTTTTGATGTGCATTGATCGTCGACTAGACGGCAGAGGGTGTCAAGCTCGGACGATGACGAAGATGATGGAATAACCAAGGGATCGTGCCACTGCCGCCAACGAGGACACTTCCCAAGAGATTTGCTTAGGTGTTGACTGTCGAGTCTTTACATCTAATACCGGTAGGTCGGCGAAAAAGGAAATACCTGTACAAAACATGGATGATGACAAACACGACGAAAGCGATGAAGAGGACGAGGAAGTGATGCCTGCGCCGAAACAAGGGTACATTTCTCGATCTGTTTTTGATGTTGTTTCTGACCCAACGTGTCTAAATCAAAGCCCATTTTGATATAGATTTAGAGGAGGGAGGTGGTGTTGCCCATCGTAGTGAGGGGGGATGAGTGAACATACAATTTTGAGCAGTGAAGGTATTTATCGCCTTGGTTATTTTTTTTTTCGCATCGTGCTTTGACTTGCTCTTTTTTCCCCCTATACTTATGTCATAGTTTTGCAAGGCTACGATACACAACTATTGGACAAGCGAAGAGACTCAGTCGCGTTCGGACAACAACGGACTATATATTCACCTATTGGACAAGTGAAGAGACTACGGTACGTGAGTTTGGTAGGTAATATGAATGGAAGCTAAAATACTCACCTCAGTCGTGTTCGGACAACAACGGACTGAGGTGCGACAAAGAAAAGTGACATCTTAAATACGAGGACGGGGGGCAGTAGCGCCCAGGAACAAAGTATGTAGAAACAATGGCGCGCTTGGCGTCTGTGCACGAGCGCGGGTCGAAAACAAGGATGTTAAATAATACCTATACGAGACATGTCATGTAACAAGGTAGACAAAAGGTTCATACGTTTCAGGATTCGGCGTGCTTGCCCGAAATCCAACACTCCCCCTCAAGCTGCGCGAAGCCCGAGTTCAGTTGCAAAGTGCTTGACCTTGGGGGAGGGTAATGCCTTCGTGAAAACGTCAGCGACCATGTCACTGGTAGGACAGAAGATGAGCCAGAGTTTCCCATCGTCGATGACCCATCGAATAAAGTGGAAGCACACGTCAATGTGCTTGGTGTGAGCATGGTATTGATGGTCTTTAGCGAGCGCGATAGCGGACTGATTGTCTGAGAGAAGGGTAATGGGCTCTTTTAGTGGAGTGAAGATCTGAGATATGAGGGTACACAGCCAGAGGGCTTCCTTTGCAGCGTGCGTGGCAGCGACATATTCGCTCTCGGTTGTCGACAAGGGCACGATGTCCTGTTTCTTTGTGCTCCACAAAACGGCTCCTCCATCGATGAGGAAGGCATACCCAGACATGGCACGATGATCTTCACTAACGCTGCCATCGGCGTCAGTGTACCCAATGAGCTGCCTCTCAGCTCCTCCGAAAGTGAGTCGTAGCTTCTTCGTACCAGAGAGATAGTGGTAGATGCGCTTGACAGCATCCCAGTGTGGGGGTCCGGGATTGGACGCGAAGCGCGATACGGTAGCCACGGCATAGGAGATGTCGGGGCTGTTACGATTCGTTGGACTTATCGTTTCTTTTCTTCGATGACTAATCCCTTCCCATCTCGGCATTACCCAAAATACTCAATTGCTTAGTCATCCTTTCCACCACCTTCTACAACGTTCTATATGTATTACTTAACTTGTTTGCGCTCATTTGTCCTTTCGGGTATATATACCCTTTCCTCTGTGCAACCTTTCCTTTTCCTTAACCTTGATCTACTCGAGCCTAGCTCTAGTAAAACCTTGTAACTCCTCCTTGAATAAAGGACCTTGCTTCGACATAAGCCTTACGGTGTTGCTTTGAAACACCTCTTGACTTTGCCAGCAACCGTTTTGTTGCATCATAAGTCTCACTCGAACTCTACCAGGACTCTACGGGTACGATCCCTACCCAGAACCTTTGACCCGTAGTACTAGACCTTATCGAGTCTTACGTTCGACTTACGAGCGTAACAAAAGATCAAGGTTCTCCTCGTACGGGCATACCATCGTAGTATTTGCCCACCATATCTTTCTCCAACACTCCGTGGAGAGAACCTCTCGACCCCGAACTCTCTGAACCAGAACAGGAAAACTCACCAACTTCCTCCGAACCATCCTCTGACGTCGAGGTACGCACTGAACCCGACGACACTCTAGACCTTACCAAAAACCTCTCGTCTTCTCTCCACATCCCTCGAGCCCCAACCCCTCCTTCTCCAACCCCAGTCCAACGATCTTTCCCCTTTGGCATCCCACCCCCCCCACCACCCAGACCACCCCTTCTTCACACGTTCCCAACCCTTCCATCTATCATGACTACTGCTACAAAACACACCGAACTCCGTCTTGGTGCCCCAAAACCATTCAACGGAGACCCCAAGAAGGCCGATGCCTGGATGGTAACGGTCCGCTCCTACCTCCTCGTCAATGAAAAAGTTTACGACGACGACAATAAGAAGATAGCCTTTACCCTATCCCACATGACCGAAGAACCCGCAGCCACCTGGGCCAATACCCTCAGACGACAGGCTTTCAGCCTCACCACCCCTAGCTTCGGCACCTTTGCCGACTTTTTAGTCAAATTTGATGCCAACTTTAAGACCCACGATGTCAAGAACGATGCCATCGCCTGGCTCGCTACCACCACCATCTCTAACGGGAACCAACTCAATGAATATCTCGCTGAATTCCAGAACAAGGTGGCGCTATCTGGGATCACCGAGGACGCCATCCTCATCAACTTCCTCGCCGCTGGAATGCCGAAGAAACTCATGGAGAGAATCTACGGCATGGATACCATCCCTACTACAATAAAGACGTGGTACGAAAAGGCCGTCCACTTCCAAACGGTCTACAACCGAACCAAGGAAATCGGCACCCGTTCCCAACGGACCAAAACCCATATCTTCCATTCCACCACCTCCTCATCCTCCTCCCCTGCCAAAGATCCAAACGCCATGGATGTTGACGCCGTAAGGGTTGGCAAACTCACTCCCGAAGAAAGGAAACGGTGTATCACCGAAGGACGCTGTTTCCGCTGCCGAAACAAAGGACACCTCTCATCGGCATGCCCCAATTTTACCTCCGACTCAAAGAAATCCCCGCCCAAGGACAAGAAAGTCCGAAAGGCAGAACAAATCCCCTCTCTCAAAGAAGTCGACGATGATGACGACGACGAAACAAAGACCACCATTGGAAGGGTGGCATTTTCCCAGGATTTTTAGAAAGGAGGACCACCCTGACGCATGGTACCTCCGTATGTAAAACTCATGTACTTATAGCCGATCCGACTGAGAAGAATGTACAACTTCCCCTCTCGATCGTGACTATCTCCGGAAAAGACGTCAAAACAAACGCCCTTATCGACTCAGGGGCCGACATCTGCTGTATCGACTGGCACTTCGCCAAAAAACACAAACTTCCTCTCGACAAACTCCCTACCCCAATCCCCGTAACAAACGTCGACAACACTACGAACCAAGCCGGAATGATCAAATACACCTCGACCCTCTTCTTGCGAATGAACCACCTACATCAAAAGGTGAAATTCTTCGTTATGCACTGCGGATCCTCCAACATGATCCTTGGGATGCCCTGGTTAAAGAAAACCAACCTCTTATCAACTGGGCAGAACGAACCATCTCCATTAAGACCACTAACGACGAAACCAACATCTACAACCAAGAAACCATCACTCGAGAGCTACGCCTCTCAGCCAAAGGCAAACCACCTCCCCCCATCGCCAAAGCCGTGCGACACGTAGGAGCAGATCCAGTCCGACACGAAAGGTTGTTCCAATATAACGAATACTACATGGGCCATCACCTCCCTTCCGCTGACGTATCCGCCTATCATCTAAACCGAGTAACGAAACACGGTTCCAAATTCCTATTCCACTCCCCCGCCGTCATCAATGCCTTTACCACCTCGACCAAACTAGCGATAGAAGCTGACAAAAAGAAACCTCCCCCGTCCTTACCCATAGAATTCGCCATGTTCTCCTCCGTCTTCTCCAAAGAATCGGCAGATCACATTCCCCCCTCCAGACCTTATGACCACGCTATTCAACTCGACGATTCCTTTAAACCCAAGGTCGGTAAAATCTACCCGCTCACTGCTGAGGAACGAAGAGCGATGGAGGACTTCCTTGACGAAAACCTCGCTTCAGGAAAGATCAGACCATCCCAATCCCCACAAGCATCCCCCTTCTTCTTCGTCAAAAAAAAAGATGGGAAACTCCGACCATGCCAAGACTACCAATACCTTAATGACCACACCACGCGAGACGCTTACCCCCTTCCTTTAATCTCGGATCTCATTGACCAACTAAAAGATGCCAAGCTCTTCACCAAATTCGACGTACGGTGGGGCTATAACAATGTCAGGATTAGAGACGGCGATCAGTGGAAAGCCGCCTTTATCACCCACAAAGGCATCTTCGAACCCACGGTCATGTTCTTCGGTCTTACCAACTCCCCCGCCACATTCCAACGGTTCATGAACGACTCCTTCCGTGACATGATTTCCGAAGGATGGCTTGTTATCTATATGGACGATCTCCTGATCTTCTCTCCTGACAAGGCCACTCACGATGAACGAACGAAACGAGTCCTTCAATGAATGACTGAATTGGATCTCCACCTCAAACTCGAGAAATGCACTTTCGCCGCCTCTGAAGTGGACTATCTTGGCATGATTGTCAAACCAGGCAAACTTGCCATGGATCCTGTTAAACTCGCAGGAATTGCTGATTGGCCCACCCCCACAAAACTCAAAGACGTCCGATCCTTCCTTGGCTTTGCCAACTTCTATCGTCGCTTCATTCCCAATTTCTCCAACATCGCCCGACCCCTCCTAGATTTAACCAAAAAGACTTCACCTTGGAACTGGACACCTCTCCAACAACAATCGTTCGATACCTTGAAATCCTCCTTCCTTTCCCAACCAGTACTCTCCCTCCCTGATCCAGCTCGCCCTTTCGCTATTGCCACTGACGCCTCTAAATTTGCCTCTGGCGGCGTCCTTCTCCAAACTGACTCAAACGGCGACTGGCATCCCTGCTCCTATTTATCCCAAGCCTTCGGGGAAGCAGAACGAAACTACGATATCTATGATAGAGAACTCCTAGCAGTAATCCGCGCCCTCAAACAATGGCGTCATTACCTCCATGGATCCCCTTTCCCTGTTCAAGTCTTCACAGACCACAAAAATTTGACATTCTTTCGCCAACCCCAAAATCTCAATCGACGGCAGGCCCGCTGGCTTATCGACTTAGCTGACTTCGATCTCAAAATGATCCATGTCCCAGGAAAACTCCTCTCTGCCCCTGACGCCCTCTCTCGTCGCCCTGACCTCCTACCCTCCTCCTCTGACGACAACGCCGGAACCACACTCCTTCCTCCTTCACTCTTTGTCAACCTCATCGATTCCGCACTAGCCACCAAATTGGCCTCCTCCTCCGTCTCTGACCCGGTCGTCCTTGATGCACTCCGTGCTCTCGACGGCGACGCCCCTCCTCAATTCCGCTCCCGCCTCTCCGACTGGTCTTTCGACGCCGGCGTCCTCTCCTACAAAGGCCGAGCTTACGTCCCCGATGACCCCGACCTTCGCCGTTCCATCCTCACTCAATACCACGACCACCCCTCTGCCGGCCACCCCGGCTTCCTCAAAACCAGACAACTCATCTCCGCCGACTTCTGGTGGCCGGGCCTCCCCTCCTTCGTCCGCAATTATGTCGCCGGATGTTCCCTTTGTCAACAATCCAAGTCCAACACCCACCCCACTTCCCCCCCGCTCACTCCCATTCCCTCCTCCTGCACCCGCCCCTTCCAACAGATCTCCTGCGATCTCATCACTGATCTCCCCTCCTCCTCTGGTTTCGACTCCTTATTGGTCGTGGTCGACCATGGTCTTACTAAGGGGGTAATTCTCTGTCCTACGAAGAAATCCGTCACCGCCGAAGGCATCGCCAATCTCTTCTTCCACAAAGTCTACCTTCGCTTCGGACTCTACGATAGAATCATCTCAGACCGAGGCCCGCAGTTCGCCTCCGCCTTTGCCAAAGAACTCGCTACACTCCTTGGATACTCTCTTAACCTCTCCACCGCCTACCACCCCCAATCCGACGGAGAAACGGAGCACGTAAACCAAGAAATTGAAACCTATCTTCGTATCTATTGTCACGACAACCCTACCGCCTGGGCCGACTTCATCTCTCATGCCGAATTCGCCCATAATCACCGCCCTCACTCCGTCACCGGAAAATCTCCCTTCTTCCTCATGCTGGGATATGAACCACGCTCCTTCCCTACAGTCATCGCCGAAACTAACATCCCAGCTATACAATCCAGACTCTCCCTCCTCTCCGCCGCCCGAGACGAAGCTCTAGCAGCTCATGAACTTGCTAGACAGGTTATGAAAGCTCGAAACTCTAAATCCTTCTCCCCCTTTCTAAAAGGTGATAAAGTGTGGCTAGAAGCACGCAACCTGAAACGTGTCCTCACCTCCCCGAAATTCGCCCCAAAAAGGGAAGGACCCTTCTTAATCACCGAAGTTCTATCCCCGATTACCTACCGCCTTTGCCTCCCTAAGTCCTGGAAAATCCATCCCGTCTTCCACGCCTCCCTTCTTTCTCATTACCAAGAAAACGCCACCCACGGCCCGAACTTCCCGGCCCCACCGCCTGACCTAATAGAAGGAGAGGAGGAATACGAAATAGAAAAGATTCTACGCCACAGGGGTAACCCATCAAAACGTTCCTTCTTAGTCAGGTGGAAGGGATACACAGCCGAAGAAGACTCCTGGCTCCCTGAAAAGGAATTCTCTCACGCCACTGACATTCTCCTAGATTATAAAAAGCTTCACCCCAAAATTTTCCCTCTTTAACTTCCACTTTCACCTTCGAACCCCATCTTACTTCTTTTCCTCTTATCCCCTACCTTATCTTTCTTCGCCATGGCCCTCACTTACCGCCTTCGTGCTGCTACCCCCAACGACGATTCCGTACCCAACCCAGACAACCTACTTCCCAGCGCTGAGTATCTCCCCCCCACCTCCATTGCCAACACCCCCTCCTCCCCAGCCATCGATGCCGTTGACGAACCCCTCTACGCCCACAGACTTCGGGATGATTTCCCTGACGCCACGTACCTCTCTAGGGCATATGGACACCTCACAGACTCCCATCTCGCCCGTCCCTTCTCTGCCCACGTCGACATGGGTTCTTCCATTCTTGCCGTCTACAACGCTTTCCTGCAAAATGAAAGGCTCGCCATCGTCGCCAACACCCTCGCCCTCTCTAACAACGCAGACTCCGCCTTCCTCGGCGAGCTAGTAGCGAATGTCCGAGCTCAGATCCAAGGGGAGTTAAACATCCTCATCTACCAACTGGAGATGGGGGAATTCTTTGACGAACTCGATCGCTACGTCGCTGATTTAAATGATGTGATGCACCAGGCCGGGCCAAACGCCCAATCCATTCCCTCTACACCCTCCGCGTCATCCTCTCCCATTCACACTGACGAGGAATGCATGCTAGCACGAGTAGATGCTTGGTGGTCCGGCTTCCTAGGCAACAGACGGCTTAGCTCCTCCCACCCTAGGTACAACGAAGCCTGCTTCCAGTGCCGATGCCTTGGGCACACGCGTATCCACTGTCGGGTATACCAATGCCCTCTCTGTCTCCGGTGGGCGCCTGGACATATCCAACAATTCTGTCCTGCACGGCGCACTCCTCACTCCCCCCCCACCTCATCTTCTTCGTCCTCAGCCTCAGCCGCCTCCCGCTCGTCCACCTCCTCCACTCGACCCCGTCACGTCCCTGACCCTTCTACTCGTACCCGTCCTAGGCCTTTAACCGCACGAATGAGACCCACCTATCCACCCACTCGTCGACACTACCCTTCACCCCAACGGCGATCCCCTTCCCCTCCCGACGACGTCTGGGACGAAACCGCTTGGGCGAACGTCACCGGATCCCCCTCTGGCGGGTACTCAGATTTGTAGGATTGTAGGTTCAGTAGTACTTCACCCATAGTCGGGGGGTATTGTTACGATTCGTTGGACTTATCGTTTCTTTTCTTCGATGACTAATCCCTTCCCATCTCGGCATTACCCAAAATACTCAATTGCTTAGTCATCCTTTCCACCACCTTCTACAACGTTCTATATGTATTACTTAACTTGTTTGCGCTCATTTGTCCTTTCGGGTATATATACCCTTTCCTCTGCGCAACCTTTCCTTTTCCTTAACCTTGATCTACTCGAGCCTAGCTCTAGTAAAACCTTGTAACTCCTCCTTGAATAAAGGACCTTGCTTCGACATAAGCCTTACGGTGTTGCTTTGAAACACCTCTTGACTTTGCCAGCAACCGTTTTGTTGCGTCATAAGTCTCACTCGAACTCTACCAGGACTCTACGGGTACGATCCCTACCCAGAACCTTTGACCCGTAGTACTAGACCTTATCGAGTCTTACGTTCGACTTACGAGCGTAACAGGGGCGGGTTGCCAGAGAGGCATAGCTGAGGGATCTGACGGCTTTGCGGTATGGGATATGCTGCATCGCGGCATAGTCAGTGGGTGTTTTGGGGGACTGCTCCTGGGAGAGCTTGGCATTTGGCTCCATAGGCGTAGACAGAGGCTTGAGCTCATCAAGATTGAAACGTCGGAGAATGGAGTTGATATATGACCGCTGCGATAGGGCAAGTGAGTGAACAGAGCGATCACGAGTTACCTCAATGCCCAGTAGCCAATGTAGTTCCCCTAGATCCGTCACTTCTACATGCTGACGAAGTTGCCACTTCACATCGTTGATGAGCACAAGGGAGGTGGCAGCGATGGTGCAGTCGTCGACATGAACGACGATGACAATGAGCGTCTTGTTGCCGCGCTTGATGAAGACGGCCTGGTCGACTTGGCACTGGACGAAGCCCATCTCCTTTACCAATATCTCTACCAACTTTTGGTACCATCGTCTACTGCTCTGCTTGAGACCGTAGAGCGTTTTTCGAAGCCGGCAGACCTTTCGTGGGTGGGCAGGATCAGCGTAGCTGGGTGGCTGCCTCATGTAAATAGTTTCCTGGTCGTTAAGCTCACTGTTGAGATAGGTGCCTTTTATGTCCACCTGATGGAGTTCGAGGTCGAGACGTGCAGACATGGCGAGAACGGTGCAGATTGAGGCGAGCTTCGCAACGGGGGCGAAGGTGTCGAAGTAATCGACGCCGGGTACCTGGGAAAAACCTTGTGCTACGAGGCATGCCTTGTGTTGGATCACGTTTCCGGCGACATCCTTCTTTGCCCTGAAGACCCACTTGGATCCCACAATGTTTGCTCCTGGAGGTGCGTCTGCTAACTCCCAGGTTCCTGCGTTCCTTAACGTGACTAGCTCCTCTCGTATCCCTCGCTCCCATGCTAACCAATCAGGTCTTCGCTTCGCCTCTGCTAGGGTGGCCAGTTCGAGGGCCTCTGCGTCAGCGATCGCTTCATTGACAAGTAAGGTGAGTTCCTGCTCATCGTAGTTGTCGAAAGCAGCTAAGATTTGGTCAGCTGTTCCCTCCCCCTCAAGTACAGCGGGGCCTGGTGCTTCCTCAGCGATAGAGTCGGGGGCTTGGATGCCTCGGGGCAAAATTGAGTCGGCCGCTTTGCCACTCAGGATGACAAGGATGCGCTGACTGGGCCTTCGAGGACAGCGAGGGCAATGCTCAGGCAAAGGGGACTTTGGCGGTGCAGGTGGGACAGCAGGGGGTGTGACTCTGGTCGGGGTTGGAGCAGGAGTGGAGGCCTTGGCAGGTTCGGTCGTATGGGGGATGGTTAGGTGCATTAGAGTGGCCTCGTCAAAAGATGGCTCACTCTCCCCCTCGAGGACACTCGGTGCAGGACCAAAATGGACATTGCGCTCCACAGTGATGGAGTGCTTCTTGGGCCAGTAAACCTGGTGAGCATTCTCACTATTTTCATCAATACCCATCCAACGACCAAGCTCAACGCAACCATCTAGTTTCGAAGCTCCTTCGGTGCGCACATAGACAGTGGAACCCCATTCACGCAGGCCACACAAATTGGGCTTGTGACCAGTAGCGGCCTCTAAAGGGGTGAGGCCTTCAAGTACCCGGGTAGGAGTCCGGTTTTTCAACCAGACGACATGACGAGCCGCCTCGCCCCACAGATTCTTTGGCAAGTTGCTGGCATGCAGAAGAGTTCAGATGCACTCAAGAATAGTGCGGTTCAGACGTTCCGCAACACTGTTGTGCTGTGGAGTGTCGTGTGCGGTAAGGCGTTGCTCGGTTCCCTGGGCTTTCAGGTACAGCACAAATTCCTTGCTCTGGTACTTGCCACCACGATCGGAGTAGAGGAGTTTGACCTTGGCCGAGAGCTGTTGGTCAAGCCAGGCCTCAAAGGCCCAATAAGCGGTAAAAGTCTCGCTTTTCTGTTTTAGGGGGACAAAGTAGGTAAGTCGCGAGTAATCATCGGTGAAGGTCACATAATAGGTCTTTCCGCCCATCGACATGACGGGTGTGGGTCCCCAGACGTCGGTGTAGACTTTCTCGCCAACAGATTTGGCCCGTTCACCGACACGTTCCTTCGCTATCGCCTTCTGGGTCGCTTTCCCATAGAGGCAGGAGTCACAAAAGGTGAATTCTTCTTTTGCGTCAATGAGTTTAATGCCTGTAACCATGCCCTTTTCAACTAGCTGGCATGCAATGGCAGGAGCAATGTGCCCCATTCTCCGGTGAAGTTCCATGACGGTGATTCTTTCCGTCGCGGCACAGGCTACATCGTGATCTCTAATGACTCGGTATAGGCCTCGGGACAACCTTGGGATTCGCCCGATCGTGTCCCCATCAGGGTCGCGAATGGTACAATAGCCACCTCCAAAAGTAGCTGACAGCCCAGCCTGGTCAAGGCGGCCAATGGACACAAGAGTGTATCCCACTTCCTTGGAGTAAAGGACTTCAGTAAGGTGCAATTTGGTAACGTCGACTCTGTTAGGAATGTCGATGATGATCTCTCCAACTCCCTCAGTGGCAAATTTTTGCTTGTTTGCGGCAGTAAGTGACTTAGTTGGAGTCAGGCTGTATGTGACGAAATGGTCCCTACAGGGGCAAATATGCTGCGTACTTCCGGAATCGAAGAGTTCGACACAAGTCAAGGGATGCGTGCCAGTGCTGACTTGCATAGCGATGTCCTCAAGGCTAGGATCGGGTAGAGATGGGTCAGCGCAATTGGTGGAATTGTCACCGTCGTCAGCTCGCAACCCTTCGTCATCCGCCCGATAGTCCCCCTCATCAGCCAAGAACCATCCACCGTCATCATCAAGGCCATCCTTAGATTCATTGTCAGAGGATTCGATTGGCACTAGGTCCAGAATATCGTCGTCTTCATCATCAAACACAGCGAAGAATCCATCTTCATCGTCTGAGGGAAGAGTGACAGCGTGGGCACCCCCAGTGCTTGACTGGGTTGATTCAGTAGGTCCCTTCTTGGGCTTTTCCTCCTTTGGCTTATCGCAGCTCCTGGCGAGGTGCTCAGTAGATCCGCAGTTCCAGCACTTGCGCTTCTCGCCAGTGGGGCACTTTCCTCGGCTGCGACCACGTCCTTTGCCCTTATCATCCGCAGTGACGGCCAAAGCCTCATCGTGGTCTTTATCCTTCGAGTCAGGTCGGGGAGGGTACTTTGCCTTCTGACGCTCAGATTCCTCAATGACAATGTTGATCAAGATATCGGGTTTGATGGTCTTTGAGGTGGAGAAAAGGCGGGCGGCAGTGAGTTGATTTGAGGTGAAGTTGGCCAGGGAGTTGGGGAGAGACTTGATGATCGTCGAGCGGTAGTCTTTTTCGTCGATATTTACCCCTACTGACACAAGTTCCTCTCGCTTAGTTCACAAACCTTTGAGGAACTGGCGCACATCTGCGCCTTTGGGCAACCGGGACTCGAGAAACTGGGCGCACAGGTCTGTCTGCGCATATGCACCCTTTTCGGTATATTCGTGCTTGATCTCTTTCCACATCTCTGCCACGGTACTGAACCCTTTGATACGCAATGCGGTGGAATCCGGGATGCGCTGGGTTAGTAGATGCTTGGCCATCCCTTCGTCTTTACGCCACTTGGTGAGCTTCTCCTTCTTGTCAGCGGAGGGTGTCGTGCTAACACTGGGATGGGTTGTAGTTCCATCAAAGTGGTCCCAAAGGTCCTTTGCTTCGACGGCAACCTGGAAACAGAAGGTGAAGATGGCCCAGTTCGTCCCTTTGACATCAAGCTTTGGGACGTTGTTCGGGAGCATATCGGTAGTAATGGGGATGGCAGTCATGGCGGCAGTGAGTGTTTGTATGCTTGGAGCGTCAGGGCTCATAACCTTTTGCAAGGCTACAATACACAACTATCGGACAAGCGAAGAGACTCAGTCACGTTTGGACAACAACGGACTATATATTCACCTATCGGACAAGCGAAGAGACTACGGTACGTGAGTTCGGTAGGTAATATGAATGGAAGCTAAAATACTCACCTCAGTTGCGTTCGGACAACAATGGACTGAGGTGCGACGAAGAAAAGTGACATCTTAAATACGAGGACGGGGGGCAGTAGCGCCCAGGAACAAAGTATGTAGAAACAATGGTGCGCTCGGCGTCTGTGCACAAGCGCGGGTCAAAAACAAGGATGTTAAATAATACCTATATGAGACATGTCATGTAACAAGGTGGACAAAAGGTTCATATGTTTCGGGATTCGGCGTGCTTGCCTGAAATCCAACACATAGTAGTGTATCAATTTCGAGGTGTTATCATTTTAGTTTCCAACATAGAACTGTGATGTCGATCGTGTAAGTTACGATTTGTGACACGGAGATACAAGTACAGCACAGAGAATATATATATAAGGATGGCATAGAGGGAATGTCATACAGTTGGCAATAAATAGGACACCTAACTAACATTAACCGCAACATCAATGCAATCTAAAACCCTTCGGATCGACGAAGACCTAGATACCTTGACCAGTTGGACAATTGACTCAGACGTTCTATAAGTGACCATTCAGTCATGTCATGGTATTAAACAAGAGATAATGTACCTTCGTTCAAAATGTAGCGTTGCACATGTTACGATGTTATTGCTGTCGTCTCCACATCACAACCAGCATCGTAAACTTCTCTCTCTTCTACCTGGATTTCTTCAACCTGTTCAATTTCTTCAACCTTGTTCGGCCCTGCGTCAGCAAATACAATAGTGCTTTGAGTCCTAGCAGGCTCATTCCCAGTGACGCTTGTGAATCCAAATCCAGAGTTGATATGGGATCCATCCCTCCCTGAACATTGGCTGCGTACAGTTTCTGTAAGCTCAAGATGAGCCGAGGGGTTAAGATGAATAAGGGTATATTGTTCATCAACAGGTATAGTGCAAGGAAATGGTTTAGCTGGAACTGATTCATCGATATTTGCATTTGAACCACATCTTGAATGAATTGGATAATGACCAGCAGACACATAAGTGCACTGAGAACAACCACAACGACGTCCACGAGGATATACCATATCATGGCAATACTTGAACCTGGTACTATACAAAACGAAAAATCAAGAAATTGGGTATTGGATGCTATGGCATAAGGTTTGTAGTCATGCATATTATTATTCTGTGCCAGAAATAAACACATGGCCCACATACCGACAGATCCAGGTTGAATACTCAACACTGTGGTAATTATTAAGATTGGGATAATTTCAACAGCATATGAAATGAAAAGTATGCAAAGAATAATTGACTTGAAGCTTGATGTGCCATAGAGTGCTGATATGTGGAGAATCATAACCACTGCCATCGCAGATGGTGTCCACTTTGAAATGAACAGCCAGAGACTCGGACTCACGATCAGCAGCAGCTACAAAAACTAACGATGTCCAGCTACAAGTGAGACTAGTGATTGTACCTTTAATATCATACTTATGAGCTATTTTTAAAATATAGGATGGAGGTGCTCATAGCTATTCAAATGCTGAGATGCACATGGACAACGTTATATAAGCACATACATCTATAGGAAATAAATTTAGTATATATGTGAATGATATGCAATAAGCAAGCTGTGAATCACCATCCCGGACACTGGAAAAAATGAACTTCCTCCTTGCATGTATCAGCACACTGCACACAGAATTGGATCTACACCTACAGAGACCATCAATGCTAAGTCAATGGAAAATTATTTTGTTCGTTTTGCAGCAGGGAAAGACATATGTGATAGAAAATAAACCAAGATAGCGGACCTAGAGATCAACAAACATGTAAGTGTAACACAATATCTTAATAAGGACTTATGCAGACAAGTGCAAACAAAAAGGACACTCGTGTCCAAGGTTTTCTCTACTGAGAATGTGAGAATGCATTCCAAGAAGGGAGTGACTGCCCACCCAGATGTGTTCTATCTGTTGAGAATGTAGACTTCATACTACATCTCTCTTAAAACTTTCTTAATCCTAGTCTGACAAAAATGTCTACTGACTAATCAGTGACACATGACTAGAGGAGTCTAGAACATCACATGACATATCACATGTCTTGTCCAGAACATTCTATGTTCCAAAACAATCTATGTTCTGTCATGTTCTCAGATATTCTAGAAGTCTTACAAATGGTCTAGAACCATTACCAATGATGCTGAGTCATTTTCATCACTTTATGACTGATGGATGACAGATATTTCATATCTTTGATATTCTTATTTCACATATCTGTCATCATAACTCATTCTGCTTATTCATTTACTGTGGAATGACTCATATATTTGAAATGCTTACTGATAGCTTATGAATAGCTTTATCATCATTTCAAATATCTTCTATCTAC
>JBBPUN010000059.1:7881-32000 GCA_038094715.1 Heimioporus punctisporus | reverse complement strand
CTGCGTCCCTTGATCAACCGAGGTAAGTATTGTATTAGTAGACAACCCCTTCAGATCACTAGCGACGTCTCAAGCTTCAAGCTTGAAAATGCCGTTTTCAACGGTGCCGACATCAGAGTGTGAAAGCTTCACAACGGACATTCTCCAGGATGGGATTCTCTTCTGATGAATCGAACGGCGTTTGCATAAAGTAAACCATGGAAACGAAGTCAAAACAATTGTGTAACGTTTTTACGAAGCTCCCATTCTTCTTGCGCTACGCGGGCACTTGCTGGTGGTTCTCCGCATCCGTAAAACGGGTTCCAAAGAACTCACAAATTTCAGAGGTCTCTGAAAATGCTGTCCAGGGCCGTACACGCGTGGAATTTCTGCTGAACCCGAATACCCCTTCCTCTGAGTTCGATTGTCGCTTATTACATGCGATGGGAAGGCTGGAGACACAGCTGATCTATGTACTGCCACGAATGCTAGTACGTTCTCTGGATTGGAAGCCTCCGTCCCTCGTTTCCCAATAAACGAAGCATACTTCTGTATTCAATATCGCCGACGGGGATATTCCATTCATCAGGGTAATGGCGTCTCATACCTCACCGTTTCCCGCTTTTGTCTCATCTATGCCGAGGGCATCCGCACTGTACCGTCACTCGCGAGTGTCAGGATTCATCATCTTGGATGACGCATATGTTTGGAATTGTCAAATTTGTCTTGAAACGTGCATCTCGGATCACCGGTCCCGCACATCCAAGGGTAATATGTACTTTTCTTTCCTTGACATTATGCCAGTATGTTCATCCATATATACTTTTTGGAGTGGAATCCAGTTCCTGTAGGGTGGACCTAAACATAGGACTTCATTCATGGAGGTGAGTTACCCGATAGTCCCTTTTAGTAAACAGGCTGAATGATATCTCATGATATGTGTATGGTTCTGTGGGCTCTAGACCTGCTACCGGCGGGCCTTGCGGAAAATATTATTAATCCGTGTGTCATACCACCTTTCGGCCCCACAAATGCACACCTACATCTACCTCCCCCCACGAACTGATGGCTAGTTATATTGAATCCCTGAAATTCCTTTTCGTCAAGGAAATGTCCGAATTGAAACAGCGTCTCGTGTGAGGGCTTTGGTGACGTAGGCGACTCGACACGAGCATGTCACAGAAAAGCGTGGGTGGCATTTGACCATACCTGTCCGGGCTGTCCCTCCATCGGCGTTTGTCAAATTTCAGGGTGCCCGTCGAGAGTTGTGCGGTGCTATGATCAATCAGTCGTCATCTTGACCACCAACCCCCACACACATGATCGATTGATCTTCTTAATGTGACCGGTATCAAGCGTGCAGAACCTCGTGGTTCACTGGCGCTTCTCGACGAGTTTGTAGCGCACACAGCTGATAGCTCTGTTCCCAGGAAATAGCCGCGAGCCGCGATATTCCACAAGACGGTATCGTGCAATGACATCGACTTCGTCTTCACGCTAGCGTTCCCTGTTGCAGGGAATTTACCTTCACCGAGTCGATCCCGTTCATCACGTCGTCCGAATCCACTCCCTGTTCCTCGGGGATTTTAGGACCAAACACTCCATCGAGTTGACCGGCGACTGTTTATTTCTTCCGGTGTGAAGTCACCCCTACGATCAAGGGGCATGACTTGAAGAACAAGTGGTATCATGCACACCGTTCAGAGAAGCTAAAACATTCGATCAAGGAAACTTATCTACCACCCAGGTCGCCGATCATCAGAAGTTGATCTGTTTCTACGTTAAAATGGGCTGAAACGCCGTCTATTGCGTGAGCCGTCTAATCATCCTGATACTACCTGCCGAGTTCGTCTCTCCCCTTACCAATCCTTCGCCCAATCCTCTCACTCGTTGGGCTGCTTGTCTATCACGCACGCGGATAATTTGACGAACGCCGGGCCATACCAGACGCTTGTCATCCCGTCCACCAAGTCGCACATCTTGCCAGTTTCATGAGCATCATTTCATTAAAGCATTCATGCGCCTTCTTCCAACATCTCAAACGATGCCAAGAACGCAAATCATATGGCAGTGTTACAAACGTGGGTGGGCTACTTCAAACGATACAAACCTTGCTTTTTTTGATCAGGGAGGATCCATCGAACCACCTTTCCAGACGAATCCCCAACCCACAGTGTTTCGCTAAGTCACACATGTCTCAGGAAACAAAACAAGGAAGAAGAGGTGGGTCACTTACCTAATAAAGTTGACCGACGAAATAGACGCCGTGGCGTTCTTCTCTGCTTCCAAGTCGCGGACCTTTAGGAAGCTCCATCGAGCCCGAGAACCCTTGGGCGTGTCTTCCGCGTTCCAGGTGTACAATGAAACAGAGCCATCAGCATGTCCAGTCGCGAGAATGCCAAGATGCGCGTAATCCCGCTCGTGGAACGCCACGGACGTCACAAAAGGCAATCCTGCCCGGGGCATGCTTGACGCCGCGAGATCTAATCTCGCAACCGGCCGCGCGTTGATGGTATGAAGCCATAAGGAATGTACGGAGCAGGTGGCAATATAACCCTAATCTCGATCGCCATTAAATGCGCAGGATCACGTACTCTCCGACGTACCGTGGATTCGTTTATTGCGACGAGGTGCACGACCGCATCTTGAGTCGAACACTCTCCGGTTGCATGCCAAATAGAGCGGACGTATAGACCTCTGTTGAGATCCCATAGAATGGCACTTCCGTCCATGCTTCCGCTGATCACTACCGACCAGGCCCTGGATGCACGAATACAAGATATAGGCGCACTATGTTTACGCAGGAGATGAAGGAGCGACAACGATGGCCCTTGACCCTTGGTCGTTGTTGACCCCACAAACGGCGACGTTGACAAAGGCGCATGAGAAAGGCGCCATAAGCGCACCAAAGAATCATCCGATCCCGTTACGAGTGTGTCTTGATCTGCAAACGCCGCACAAGTAGTAGAAGTAGCTTCGATCGTTTGTACTACCTGAAACAAAAACACTGTATAGGTATTTCTGGACGTAACAGGTCATAATGATGCGTACCGTTCCGTGGTGAAGCACCCGGAGAGTGCCATCTTTTCCCCATTGAACTCGTTCATCCAAATGTGGCGGAAAAGAAAGTTGCCCGTGGGGTACAGGAATAACTCTACCACCATCATCGCCGATTATGCACGCCACCGGACCATCAAGCACCACTAAGAGAGATGACGAATGTACGGAGACAATGGAATGACCGTCTTACCTTTTGTTGGTTTGGGATCTCTCATCAGTGCCAAAGCATCCTCCGGTATTCCTTGTGTGATTTGGACGGGGAGACTGAGGATGCCATCCAAATTCCTCGGCGGATGAGGCGATGAAAAGAGCTTTCGAGGTGTCTGTCCAACTGTTCATCCTGGTCAGCTCCAATCGTGTACGGTCAACAACACTCACAATTGTGGATAATTCCAATGGTCGCTTCTCGCTCGACAGGGTCCGTGATCTTGTCCAAGTCTGACACGATTGAGGACGGCTTAAACTGGGCCTCCTTGAATCCCACTCACCAATCGCTCCCTCGTAGCTGAGTGGATGGAATACGTTGAGAGAATCGATGTCGCATTGTTTGCACCCCCATATAAGATCGATCCATGCCGGGAGGTTCTCGCTCACATAGCGACTCTCCAAGGCCTTCATAAATCCGAATGGATCGACCGGAGCAAATAGACTAGATACAGGACACTCACTTGACGATGCCTGTGCACAAACAAAAGCGCATCTCCCTTGGCCCACGGGGGTAATTTGACATCGTGAATCTTTTCGCCCGTACTCGCCGAGGAACCAAAATCAAGATTGGACAAGTTCTCAAGGAACCTAGTGAGCACGTGAGATCATCGCCGTCGTTCTGAGCGTCGAGCCTACTCTGGGCATGTAAAGAACTCGGGGATGAGTTCTCGGACGTCGCCTCTCACGTCTTGCGACGCAGACATGAACGCTCTTCCGACGTCGCTACACAAGACAGTTAGCAATTCACGCAAAATGCGTCCATGTGACCTACATAAACAGCCTGTCCGGGATATCCCAGTCGCCGCCCTGTGAACGCATGCATTCGTCTGGTTAGTGTCTCAGGACAAAGGCGCACCTGTAGGGTCTTGAACATGCCCGTGTAAGGTGCCATACGAATCAAGTAGTGGCAGACAATCATGGACCTGTCCATCAGTCACGCGTTATTGGCGAAGCAATCGAAATCGAGGAAGGCATACGAGCTGAAATGAGTACCATAATGAAATGGTTTCTCCCCGACGCTCTCCAAGTTTTCATAACGGCTACGGGCTATCTCGCAACGCTCTGCTGTCAGAGCTCCCATTGGCTTCGAAAGACTGGACAGTCATGTGGTCAATAAGAGACGGAGATGAGAGATGGCTCACTCCCGGAACGATTCAGCCGATGACAGGTCCAACGTATCTGAATTGTAGTCCTTCAAAACCCAAGCTATCAAATTATCGTCGGAAAGGCTTATGGACATCAATGAAAAACGTACGAAAGACCGGATACTGCGTCGCATCGCTCGGCGTTCGCCCCGAGAGTTGGTTCAAGAGGCTCAGGTACGTATACTAGAAGCAGTTTATCACAAAGACCAAAAAGCATCCGCTGGTTCACCTACGTTGCTAATCTCTCTGTTCTGCCACTGCTTTTGAGCGGCCGCCAATGCCTTTTCGTGAGTAGTCGACGCTGCCTTTACCTTGCCTTTGGGCATCGCGATACTCATCTCTCGTAATACAAGCCCGAGTATCGATTTGTGTTCGTGAGTCGAAAGACGGGTAATGATGGTGTGCAGTCTCTCAGAAGTGTCGTGCCGGTGGGCATTGTCCAAGAAAACGGCCAGCAATGTCTGACTGTCCTTGAAAAAAATTTCGAGACTACAACATCACTTGAGTCGATCGGATGACACCATGGTAGGGACTCTACGTACGCCACATCTCTAAACAAAAACGTCTTGTTTGAAAAACCTGCAATCTGATCGAGTGACCTGTGATGCGTTGAGAAAAAGGTGTATAGAAAGGGTTTTGCTACGACTCACCATCGTCGCGCCCTCTGAGGACCACGCACATGGGGCGTACTCCCGGGAACGAAAAACATACCCTTGGGTGCATCAACCGCATCAATCAGTTCACCCAAGTCATTCTCAATCAAACCATCCAACATGTACAAGTGTGTATGACCAAAGATGAGTAACCCCGCTGTACGACATCAGACAGTTCACAAGGAAAAACACACATAGACGCACGATACGAGTCTACACCTGAGATGCGACATATTGTGGCAACTGCCTCAATGACGTCTCCTGGTTCGAGTTCATGTCTCACGTGACGATGCTTGTCTTCTGCAATATCATCCATCAATGTATTTCCGTTTTCGTCCGACAATGCTTCCGCGTCATCCCTGATCGAGCCATCCGTGTGTAACACGGAGGCGACTTCAGTATCACGACCGTCGCTCGTCGTACTCGCATTGATGTTATTCTCTGCCAGAGGCACTAGCCCAGATGACTCTGCAAATGGCTCCAACTTGTTTCTGAACGGCAAATGAGCAATCGACTTTTAGAAACTGGGAACGACTCGCCGTGTACGATGCGGACCTTCCGTCTCGTCCAGTCTCCATGTCCGTTCAGGCCCAAGATGACACCACACGTCGCGCTCTGAGCACCCTCCTAACACGTTCTCGCAAATCATTGCGATACGCCGACGACGTTCGCGCCTGTCGCCAAGGATGAACTCCTCGAAACGCACCAAACGAACGAGCTTACGTATCGATACACGTCTTCCGATAACGTTCCCGCTCAGAGGCAATGATCGTGTTTCGCCACTCGTCCAAACGGACGGTCGTCTTACGTAGAGCTTCTTCTTGGACAGACGCAAGTCTTCCAGACGACGGCGTGATAGCAGCACTCGATGGTTGGTGTCCAGGCTTGGTGATCTTTAGTATCTGGCATACCAGCCGGGTCAGACACCCCGGTAAACATCCCACTGCAAATCACCTGTTGCTTTTGGGACGGCGATACGTGATCTCCCGACGCTACCAGTAACCCAAAATGCGTCAATTTCGTCGCTACAGTGTGATCATTATTCCTTGGCGAATACGAGAGACATTCGATGAGTATCTCTGTAGAACTCTGCGACTTGAACAAGTGGCGAAACGACGCTTGTGAACCATGCAAGTTGGTCAAGTCGTCAAGAATGCGTTCCACAACACGCCTCGACGGTCCTAAATCGGAAACGACGTCAAATTGACATGAAGGGGAGATGAGATGTACCTCGAAATTGGGGGTTCGAGTAAACGACTAGACCCTGGCGAAGCGCGAGTAACATGATGGCAAGTAACTGGGGAAATTGGATAGCCTTGGATGTCCCACTGCCCTTCGTCGGCTGCATCAGCAGCTCGAGTACTGCATCTTGAATCATATTATCCCAAACTGGCGGTAATACCTTTTTTAACACGAGCCAACCGTTCGCAAGCTCGAACTTCTTGCCAAAGGAGGCCGAAGTAGCGAAACTAATGCCGATGATTGTGAGAATTTGACAGACGAGTGCAGGAGAAGGGTCGGATCCGAGCCATAGGAGTGCGACACGGGCAACGGGCAACGCTTCTGCAAATTTCATGTACATGGTGGGGATTCGGAGGAGTGAGATGACCGCATCCAGGACAAGACGCGCCTTCTCGCCATTGTTGGTACCACCCACAAACGAGGCGCGTGGAGAGGGAAGTGAAACGAGTTCTAGAACGTGGAATCGTTAACCACGCCAGTGAACGCATAATTGGTACATACCAGAGGAGACGTGGGCAGCAATATACGATGTGACTGGTTTTATGGCGTCGTTGGCCGAGAAATGTGCCTGCAAGACATTACTGATTGCATTCACAATATGAAGTACCGTCTCTGGAGGGTACCACGGCGTTTGTAAAGCAAACAGCAACCTGCGTACAAGATTCATCTTTGACGTACGAACTCTTGCATTAAACCTCTTGTAACGACTGGATCGCATGAGAAAAGCGACATGCTCGAGATGTGCTCGTTGGAGTTCGGGAGTGGTCATGGACCAAAGCTCAAAGTCGAGTGCAATGGCAGTGTATGCGGTTGTATTCGTGACGGTGGAAACACTGGAGTGGCCGTGAGTCAGGAGAGAAAACAAACAAGGGCACTTACTCTGGAGATCGAAAATTGAGCCCGAGAAACTCGAACAAGATTTCAAATGTCGTCGTATTGATCAGTCGACTTTTTTGATGAAGAATATTAGCAAGGACATCATACCCAGCTATAGACATCAGAAGCGGCCACGACCAGGTAAATATCGCTCATACCCACACGTTCCATGTCCTCCGACATTTGCCAGCAGTTGCGAAGACCATCGCAGAGGATAGATACGGTCCGGGATAGCTCGTGCGACGTCTTTCATTCATCAAGAAGAAGCTAGTAGGACGCAAGAATCACTCACCTCCGCAAGAGATACCAAACAAAGCAAAAGTCGAGCCCCCCCTATACCCCACAACGCGAGGTCCAAGGATCGACATGGAATAGCAATGGGAGCTCCGGTGATTGTGGCACCGGTGTCCCGCTTTTTTGGAAGGAAATGGATGTCCAGTGGCGGAAATTCAGCGACATCCTTAGGGCCAATTGCGAGAATCGAGGCCTCGGGAATAAGGCAGCCATCTCTGATAGCCCCTTTGAGCGATGTCTCTCCAGAGGTAGAACCAGGGGTAGTCATGTGCATATTCAACGAAGTAGACGCCTCGTACGTGAGGAACCGAATGAGGGCTCTGTCCTGAAAGTTTCCTTCGTATCTCGGGCCCAAGTGATGAATCAGTCTAGGGAGATCATCATCTGGTCTTGGTTAACGACGGCGAGTTTCGAACACAAAGAGGAAGTCACCTAGTGTTGACGAAAGAAGATGCGCGGATGCAACACACCAATTAGAAACTGTATTTTGTCTCTCGTCGCCCAAGGTAAATTGACCGATGCAGCTCTCGTAGACACTAGGATAGGCCCAGTCGAGCGTCTCGCTGAGGACACCATCAATGAAAATACCTAGAAGGGATATGAAGTCCGGGACAGCGCACGACACACCAAAAACTTACGAAGAGCAGATTGCGAAGCCCGATAATGGTAGTACACCAGTACGATGTGTGTCCAGCGCAACGTTCCTATACGCGTTTTGGACAATACCGCCGAATCTCTGTGAGAACTTGTTCGCAACACAAGAGCGCCGTCGCTGCCTATGGACAACTCAATAGCGTGACATGAGCCAAAAGAAATGTTGAATATTCTGTGTGCAGCAAGAGGCATTCTTTCAAACCATGCCCACAGCTACAAAGAACTAGGTGTAATCTGCAGTCCAGGAAGAAATATTTGACACTCGCCATAAAAGTCAAACCAGACGGTGGAAGAGTGGTGTGGCTACCAAGCTGCATTGTCACAGAAGACGCATCCTGGAAGCAAACGTGAGGTGGCCATTTCGATCTCAAAGCAGTACGAAGGAAGTCGATCATTTCCGCATCCAATGATCTGTCCTCCTTGGAGACAAAGTGAAGTAATCGTTGGGCGTCTCGGGTAGAAGCACCCATCTCGAATAGTCGTTTGATGATCTTGCCTTGCAGCCGACGTTCTGCTGCGAGTGATTCAGGCTGATCTGCCGTACGAGAGATAAAGATAGAGAACATCGGTGCTAGTATACCCAACATGCTTAGAATTGCGAGGTTGCGATGAGACGATTGAGTAAGGTGTTCCAAGACTTTATACATGATGAGTCGGAGAGACTGATTCGTGGCAAGAGGCCCGAGTACTAGTTTCCAGACGATATCAAAGACTCGAGGAAGATCAATCGACCGAAGTGACGGTGCAAATTCTAAAAAGTGGATATCCAACTCGTCGAGGTCACGAGCATGTGCCTGCAATGTGGTGAATAAGTCGACCACTGCAAACTCATGGAATGAGAGGGAAAGAAGACACCCAAGGGCCTTTTCAAATGTGATGGGATGTTTAATGAGCGTTTCGCAAGCATCAGACAAGGTCGCGTAGCCGACGTACTCCTGGGAATGCCAATAACTTTATGGGTGAGGCGAGGTAGGAGCTCGATGACGAACCTCGAAGAAGGTCGTATTGATTGTGTGCTTTTCCAACGCTTTGGATGTGAGCATAAACGCATGTTGCATGCAGTCGAACACTTGTTGAGTCGTCTGAGGGCTCGACAATGCGGATGGAGTCGCAGGTAGCGTCGAGAGAACATGCATCAACACGAGAAACCCGTCCGCTTCCCGGAAGGTGTCTGCTGCTCCAGAATCTTCCATAACGGAGTGAATGGACTGCAATATCTGGCGAACATGTCTGAACCCAACGAGGACCAGACGAAATAATATCCTCCTTTACCGTGATCCTCGAGTGGATGTCCTCTGCCAACTTTAATTCCTCCAATAGAGACCTGACTTGGCCATCGTCTTGCGATGTGACCGGTATGCTGGACTGGGCATTGTTGGTCGAGCTAGGGTGACTTCGAAGAGGTGCTAGGAGCGACCTCAGCATCGTTAAAGGTCGAGTCTATTATGTAATCTTTGGAGTGTTCGTGGCTTGGATGATGTCCTTTTTATAGATTCCTTTTCGCGGACCACCAGCGGTTCGCTTGAGAGGAAAGATACCTGGCATAAAAAGTTTAATGAAACTTTTCTCCAAACATTCCGTATCGCGGAGTCAAAACCATGGAAGATAGGTCAATCTCGACCCTGACTCGACTTCATCTCTCATCCCACCATCACGCATGACCTCCATTGCTAGCAAAGTGTGGTTCATCACAGGTACGTCTCGTCAGGATCCTACAGACACTCCGACATCGCCCCCACAGGCACTTCGTCCGGCTTCGGACGTCGCCTCGCGAGCCTCGTACACGCCCGTGGTGACCGTGTCATCGCGACGGCCAGAACTCTGACCGAGATCACGCACGACCCCAAGCTACAGGGTCCCAACGTGCATTGCGCACAACTCGACATTTCCGTCGGAGAAAAGCAGGTCAAGAATCGCATCGACACCATCGTTCGAGACTCGGGATGGGGCACTGTGGACGTGCTCGTGAACAATGCGGGTTTGGGTTTCCCTTCGTTTGTCGAAGAAGGCGGGCGAGTCGTCTAAAGAGAGCGACAAAGTCAGCAAGTTGACTGACGAACGAGTCAGATCGGAATTACTGCGCTTGCAGTACCAGACCAACGTGTTTGGAACGCTCGACGTGACCAACGCGGTCTTGCCGTACATGCGCAGACGTGAGTGTTTTCATGGTACCTCGTGATTTCCCATGACATGCTTGAACAGACCGAAGTGGGACGGTGGTCATGATTGGTAGTAGGAGTGCATGGAGGCCAGAGGTCAAGGTATGCCTTGCAATTTTCGATATGCACGCGACATGACTTGACGGTGGACAGGGATATGGTATGTCACACTAGAATTTGGTGGACGAGACCGTCATCCATATCCAGGCTTTTACGCATCGTCCAAGGCCGCGATACACGGTGAGCTTTCGTTTAAACGTTCATCGATCTGTGTTTATACCGCTCAGCCATTTCAGAGACGATGGCTGTCGAACTCGAACCGTTTGGCGTACGCATGCTCATCGTCGAACCTGGTTCGTTTCGGACGGAGAAGATCTACCGCAACGATCTCGATGGCTCGAACCCGATCTCCGATTATAACGAATTACGAGCTCTGGCAGCAGAGACGTTCAAGGCGCCGGCGGGAAAGCAACCCGGAGATCCTGTCAAGGCGATGCAGGCGGTGGTCGACGTGGTGTGTGGGGAGGGCCGTGCGCGCGACAAGCCATGGCCGCTGTACCTCGTGCTCGGCAAGGACGCAGAGTCGGACGTGAGGGCCAAGTGTGCGCGGATGATCAGACACCTGGACGAGTGGCGCGATACGATTAGGAACGTAGATCTGTAGCGACGTACGTTCATGGCCGTCTACCACCAACAGCAAGCGGACGTCGTGAGCGGCGAACAGTATCGCTATGCGCTCACCAACTTTGTACGTTCCGCGCTCGATGTCCTCCTCGTACGGCCGACGACGAGACGTTTGGCTAGCGCATCGCCCACGAGAAAGTGGAAGAACAGCGTCGCCAGCTTGAGCAACAAGAAAAACAAGTGGCCCTTCTTCGGACGCGCATCGCCCTGCTCGAGGGCAACGACCAGTCACAGCCGTCGCCGACACAGGGCGGCACGTCGATCGATGACTTTTCGATCAAGGTTTGTCGTCGCCGTCGCCGTCGTCGTCGTCATCACCGATGACCATCACCCAGAACGCTGCCTCCCAGCTCGAGCGTCTCATCAACCGCTGGGCAGCCGAGGTCGTCCGCACACCTCCCAGCCCGCTCGCCAGCCTTTACGCCGCCGCCGTGACCGACATCCCGAGTAGCACCACCACCGCCGACCCCATCTCGCCCATCGACGGCGCCACGCCGATCCACGTCCAAAACATCCTCCGACACGCTCTTTCCGAGGTGATCTGCACAGAGATCATCAACGTCCTCATGGTCACCAACTCGGCAGAGGCCAACGTCCAGCTCACGCGGATACACGAACACCTCTTTGCCCGTCTGCGTCTCCTCATCGAACCGTCTCAGACGCGTGCTCACGTCGTGTTCTCTAGGAAACCCCGTCGTGGCGGGCGTATGGCGCCGTCAGACGTTCACCGCCGCCGTCGACGCGTGTTCGCCCGAACTCGCCACGTCCATCGTGCAAGAGCAGCTTCCGACGCTGATCAAACACCTCGGTGAACACGCCCGAGGGATCCAGCCGATCCTCGCCTCCGCACACACGTTCTCACGCATGCTCCACAGCTCGCCCTCGGGCAGCAACGACTCCTTTTACCGCGCCTTCGTACCCGAGATCGGCAGCCCGTTGTATCCTCAGCAGATCGAACTCGTCAGACGGTGTCTTCGAAGCGAACGCAACGATCTCGATCGCGTCGGTGCCACGCTCTTTCCCGGACTCGTCAAAGTGTCTAGGGGGATACAGAACCATCAAGAGATCGTGCAGACGGTCGTGCGACGTGCTCAGGTCATGTGTGAATGCGCCTTGTATGGTATTAGTCCCGACGTACCCTTCGTTGCATAAGTACCCCCAAGGAAACAATCTACATTGTATGCATCGTCTAGAATTTAAATGACCAGCAAGGACGAGAGCGTAGCCTGCGCTTGCACCACCTGAGTCGTCTGGATGAGCACAATGCCTCGCAAGCAAAAAAAAAAAAAGAAGGATCTTGCCTGTAAAGCTTGTTGTGCCTCGAGCCGTCTCCTCGCCGCGTCCAGCCAATCGTGGAGCAACTCCTTGGCTGGTCCGGTGAGCTGGTTCAACTCTCGCGTGGCACTGTCCAGATCCTTTTCGTTCATGTAATATTCTGCACGCGACAGGACGCTCAACACGTCCGACCCGGGCACGAGACCGTGTCTCTGGAATCGAAACGACGACAGAAAATGCGACGCCAGGTAGGACAGCACGCCCGCGTCCTGATCCGGCACGAGCGCGACGCTCGACACGCGCGGTGCCACCGACGTCGTGAACCACGTCGTCAGGTCCGCCAACGGTTCCACGCCGACGTCTGGGATATCCGACCGCTCGAGCGACTCGAGTGCGGCAGACACGACCGCGTCGTCCTTGGCGGCCGCTACATGTCGCAGGATGCGGAGCTCGTCTCGGAACGGTCTGCGCTCTGGCGCATCGATCGCGGCCTGCATGGCACGCAGCGCGGTCCACATGCCGTGCACCCGGATGTTTTCGTCGAGATAGATCGAGTTGTCGAGCGCGATACGTTCGAGACGTTTGAGCCCCGTAGCGAGCTCGTCGAGCCGAGCCAGTCGCCCACCACGCTCCTCTTCGACCTTGACCTTGACCTCGCGAATCCACCGACGCTGCAGCTCGATGCCCTGTGCGATGACCGCCTCTCTCAACCTGGGCAGGATCAGTCAGATGCCATGTGTGCTGATAGATGGCTCACCGTTCGTTCATGAGCTCGGTCTGTACCTTGAGCTCGGTATCCAGTTTTTCGCGGTACGCTTCGACGAGCTTCGTCTTTTCCTCTTCAACGTACTTTTCATAGTCTTCCCTCTGCAACGCGAGCTTGTCCTGCGACTCGAGCTCGAGCTCGAGCAACTTGGTGCTGTACTCGCGTGCCTGTTCGTCGAGCTTCGCCTCGAGCTGGTGTTTCTCGTCCTCCTTGATCCTGTCGAACCGGCTCGCGAGCTCGGTCAAGTCATTCCTGGCGGTGTCGAGGATGCCCTTGGCCTTGGTGGTAGCCTTGGGGTTCGCCTCGAGGTAGGACGTGAGATCGTCGATGGTGCCGGCAAGGTGCGAAATGACGGGTTCCGAGATCGCAATGTCCGACACGGTAGGTGCGATGAGCGGGAGCGACTCGGACTCCGGTCTAGGTACAGGTTTCGGGCGCGAGAAGCCGGGTGGGGGCTCGAAACCGATGGGAAGCGGCGCCACGTAGACGGTCGGGTCTTCTGGTTTGTCCGACAAGACGACCACTTCCACGCTCGCAGTCTCGGCCAAAGAAGGTTCAGACGGAACGGAAAGAGGCTCTATAGGTTTTGCCAAAGCGGCCTCCGCCTTGTGAATGAGGTCGTCGACCTCCTCGGCAAGCTGAGCAGCCATGTGCTTTGCGAGCGCCTTGGCTTTGGCGGACGACTCTGGAGAAAGTTCGTCTCGAGACTGGCCGACGGTGGTTTTGAGAGCGGTGGCGGTGGATTTGACACGCGATTTCGACTCTGCGAGGGCCGACTTTGGGGGTTCGGGCACGACGGGCGTGGAGTCCTGGGCCTTGTCGCGCGTCAGCTGGCGTTGGACAAAGTCGTAGGCAGCCTTGGCGGTGTCGACGGTGGC
Source organism: Heimioporus punctisporus (assembly GCA_038094715.1). Taxonomy (NCBI): domain Eukaryota; kingdom Fungi; phylum Basidiomycota; class Agaricomycetes; order Boletales; family Boletaceae; genus Heimioporus; species Heimioporus punctisporus. The sequence goes on along the minus strand of JBBPUN010000059.1, from coordinate 18,128 downwards.
AACGACGACCTGCTGCACGGAGATGTCGTCCCAGTGGTGGTGTTCGCCGTACTCGACGAGGACATCTGCGAGGGGGACGTGCTTGGTGAAGAGATCGCGGTACTGTTGATTGTGGAATGAGACAAAGGTGCTGCCGACGTAGAACGTGCCCGCGGCGGAGATGGTGTAAAAGAGCACTTTCCGTACGGCGGTGCTCTGTTTCTCCGGAGTCGTGGTGCTCGCGAGACGCTGCAAGGTGGTCAGGACTGATTTTTAAAAAAAAAGAGAGAGAGAGCTACCCTTTGGGCTGTCCGGACGGTGTTCGCAGCGACGGCGCGGTACATTGGACAAAGAGCGTCGGAAGATTCCGTGAGAAGTAGGATGGGCACACTCTTCGTCGCCAACTTGCCCTACGACGCGACCGCGACGGACATCGAGACCGCATTCTCAGATCTCGCGCCGGTCCGGTCCGCGTTCGTCGTCCTCGAGAGCGGCGTGTCAAAGGGCGTCGGGTACGTCTCGTTTGCGCTCGGCCAGGATGCTCAGTCCGTGCTCGACACCGTCACTGCCGACGGCATCACTCTCAACGGGCGACCTCTGCGGGTGCAGTGGGCCGAGAACAAGGGTGTCAAAAAGGACAAGCCAGCCAAGCCGAAGAGAGAAAAAGAACAGACGCCAAATGACCCGCTCGCGATACGGACGATCGTGGTCGCCGGCTTGCCTCCATCGATCAACAAAAATTCGCTCTGGAAAAAGCTTCGCAAGTTCGAGGGCGCAGAGGACGTCGAGTGGCCCGCTCGAGGTGGAGACTCGTCCATCGGTAACGTGCACCGTCTCCATTTCTCGATGCGCGCCGACCGAGTGTAGCGCATGTCTTGTTCTCGTCCTCGAGCCTCGCACAAGAGGCCGTCGGCAAACTCCATGCACACGTCTTCAAGGGTAGTCTGCTTTCCGTCACCCTCAAGAAACGACTCGACAATCTCGCCAAGACGACCGTCAAACGTAGGTGTTTTTTTTTTGTGCACTCTTACATTCTATCACGATCTCTCCAGAGACTGTCTCAGAGGCGACCCCGAGTCGAGCGAGTCGTCTGATCGTTCGAAACCTTCCGTTCGACGTCACGGAGCAAGACCTGCGAGCCATATTCCTTCCGTATGGCCCCATCCACTCGATCCATATTCCACTGGTACCCGACGACACGGAATCGAAAAACGCCGCCCGTTCCAAGGGATTCGCATTCGTTTGGATGCTGAGCAAAAAGGACGCGGAAACAGCGCTGGAAAAGTGTAATGGAATAAAAGTCGTCGCTGGGATGGCCAGCGATCTCGTGTCTGACAAGCAAAAACGAAAGAAACAACGTCGGGAGGAAAAGAAGCCTCAGGATGTCGGAACAGAGGTCGAAGAGCAAGAACCTGAGCAGGCCAAAGGAAAAGAGCGCGTGATTGCAGTCGACTGGGCACTCAGCAAGGAAAGATGGGAAAAGGAGAAGGAAAAGTTTGAAGAGAAGGTGGAAGAAGACGTGGAGATGGAGGACACATCGAGCGCGAGTAGTGAATCGGACAGCGAAGAGGAACAACTAGGACTTCACGATGACGATTCAGAGGTCGAGAGTGAGGCGGACGAGGAGGATGACGACGACAACGAACTTCCCGAGCGCGACACCGATGACGAATCACCCAAAAGACCACAGCTGCCCCATACCGATACCGGGAACACGCTCTTTATTCGCAATATTCCATTCACTGCCACCGAGGATGAAATACGGATATTGTGCGTCTCCTCGTCCCCTCTATTGAGTCTACCCCATTTACGATGCAGATTCCGAGCCTTTGGACCACTTCGTTACGTCCGTCTTACGATCGATCCCGAAACCGAGCGTCCACGGGGTACCGGGTTTGCTTGCTTCTGGAATAAGGAAGACGCAGACAAGGCCATCCAACAGAGTGACATTTTACGCGCAGAGACCACGGGAACTCAGTCGCTGGCGAGTATACGTTCTATTGTTTTGAATTCAAGCCGGCCAACATATTACAGCCCGTCAAAAATCCGTTTTCCTTACTCACACCTGATCCAACAGCCAGCGTTGCTAAAAACCTGGTGCTCCATGGCAGGACCCTCGACGTCGTTCGCGCGGTCACGCGCGAACAAGCCACCAAGCTCAAAGAAGACGGCGAAAAACGCAGAGAGAAGGCAGACAAGCGAAATCTCTACCTATTGCGCGAAGGCGGTACGTTAATCTCTATCTGACAGGACCGACACTGATCGAACCATGTCTAGTAATTCTGCCCAATAGCCCTGCTGCAGAGACGATCTCTCAGGTCGAACTCGAGAAACGCACGAATTCGTTCAACGCCCGCCGAACGATGCTCCGCACGAACCCCTCGCTCTACGTGTCCAAAACCCGACTCAGCATTCGCCAAATACCGTTGTTCGTCACCGAACGCGTGCTCAAACGGCTCGCTGCCCATTGCATCCAAACGTTCGACGCTGAAGTGAAAAAAGGTCTTCGTGAAAACCTCGCGCCCGACGAACTCGCCGCGACGGACGACAAGGACGATGACCGTGATGGCGAGCCGGTCAAACAAGAACATGACGCCGCCCGACCCGAGAAACAGAAACGGGATGGTAAATCGCGCCACGTCCAACGCGTCAAACAAGCCAAGATCGTCCGCCAGTTTGACCGCGTCGACGCCGTCACGGGCAAGGGCCGCAGTCGTGGCTACGGTTTCGTCGAGCTGTTCACGCACGCGGACGCGCTGCGCGTCTTGCGCTGGGCCAACAACAATCCGGACGTCCAAGGCCTGTTGGAGACGTGGTGGCACCTCGAGGCAAGGGACTTGGTCAAGGTGGAAAAGGCCAGGGCCGAGGTGGACGAGGCGAGGGTGAAGCGCCTCGAGGAGGCGGCCAAGACGAAGGTGTCGGGCAAGGGCACGTTGATCGTCGAGTTTTCGATCGAGAACGTGCAGGTGGTGAAGCGGAGAGCGGTGCAACGAGAGAAGCAGGTGGGTTATCCTTTCTTTTTTATTCCCACTCTGACGTAGTCGCTGACATGCGCATTCTCAGTCGCAACCTGAGCGCGGACGGAAACGTGCAGCAGGTGATGGCGTGGAAGGACCTTCGTCCAAGAAACGCCGGGTATCGTCCGAGGAGACGAAACCGAACGAGGTCAAGGTCGAGGAAGAGTCGAAACCAGGTAATATTATCGGTTCGATCATTGGTCGGAAAAGACGGGTACGCAAGGCGGGTGGTAAGCGCTAACTAGCGTTCGAGCAGTTATATATCTCGTGCCATGAACAGCAGTCCACTTTAACACAACGGTGTACTCGCGTCGTTACACAAGGTAATCGCTCGTTTCTGAGATACATGCGAAATTTTACTGCCAAAAAATGTCTACCTTGGTACTGATCACGATGATAGTTCCCTCACGTAAGACATGAGAGCAAAACATGCGGTGCATGGAGGGAATACCTACATGAGTGACTAGCTTTTCTCGATGTGTGCTTTTGCTCGACTGCACGCAGAACATTCCTCTGATCTGTTATGAACCCATCTGTGATGTTTGATAGACATCACTTGTCCCGACTGATTAGAGGCGGAACCTTCGCCTTCACATGTAGTGGAGCATTTGAGACAGTACCCGTAGTGCGATGTACGTCTGGTGGATTTACAACAATGGCAAGGAGCATAGGAGGGCCAGAAAGGCATGATAAAGCAGTAGTGAGATGGTAGGACGTAGAAAGACCCGGGAGGGTCTCAGCTTTATAGTCGGGAATGAGTAAACCTGAGAGAACTTGGAACCAGAATACCACACCGAGTCATCCCGCAGCATCAGGATAGGAACGACGTGGGTAGAGTACCTATGGTCGATCAATGACGTGTCGCCACGGTATGGCAACTTTGCAAGCTAACACGTGATCGACAGACGATGAGTGCCATAATTGGCTCGACTGTGATAAAAGTTTAGAGTGTGATCACAAGGATACGAAACAAACACGGTATGATATGGCAAGTACGATACCTGCCACCATTCAATGATCATACCATGTATGGACTAGTCGTTCAAACGGTCAGTGATCCTGAAGGAGGGCTCACGGCTAGGTTGCAGACTTGATGCAATCAGGTTTTCCCCGTTCGGCCAACCAGTCAAGACCACACCAGGGAAGTTGAGTAAACTGGACTCCCCGTTAATCGCTATCTCTAGTATTTTAATTTTCCGGATTTTGTTCGACGATGGGAAATCATACGTGAGCAGCAGAAACGTTGTGGAAGATGATGAGGACGGTGAGGGGAATGACCATTCTGTTATACATGTCTCTCGGAGATTCTCCCGATCACGTGCCGGCTTGCCAAGACCGGTCGACGTTGAGGTTTTCGCCTGTAACTCTATACCCAGCCACAAATGTCATGGGCTTGTCCACACCGCGGGTACTGGCAAAGCGACTAGACACGCCACTCGAATGGTTGGTTGTTACCACGGCAAGTATGTGCCACTGAAAGGGATAATCTGGCAGTGTTCAAGTTCCCATGTTTTCACATCTCCGAGTATAAAGCCGAGGCCCTCCAGAGACCGTCTCGACAACCCAAGTTCTACGTCCTACCCATCTCAGCACTGTTTATCATGCCTGCCTGGCCCTACTATGTTTCTTGTAGATCCAGTCTCAATTCCAAAAATACACGGATTCGCTTCTGCTGCTCCACTAGATGTGACAGTCAAGGTTACGCGCGATGCAGGGCTTGGGTTCATCACCAATCAGAGGGATGTTTTGCTTGTGAATACTCCTTTTACGGTTTGTTTTATTCTCTTTCCTCATGCCTTGCAAAAACCGTCATCATGTTGGCACTGAGCGACCAGGATTACCGTGGCCTTTGAAAGAATTCTGCTAGGGGGTTCTGCATGTATGGAATCCGATCCTGACACCGGCGTTACAAAACGTACCGAAATCGTACACGACACAAGGTTGATGTTGAATTCCATTATATGCCATCGTAGGATGACGCCAGCCCGTTAAGGGTCTGGGATGGCGGTGGCAATATAGATCAGATCATGATAATGTGAGTAAACATTGCTATTTTTTTTTATCGTTGATTATGCGGCTAATGATTCGTCCCCAGTTCTGGCTCAGAGCGTCAGCGTCGATTATGACATCTTGGCAGTCTCTCAATCACATACGTATTAGCTTGCCAAGCTGTAACGCCACCCAACCACAAACGTCATCGTTGACTACACTAGTCATGGGCGCGGGTACTGAAGTACTGAACCGCCTTTGTTACTTCCCTGCAAAGCGACTAGGTGCCAAGGGCTGCCGCTCGAACGGCCACCTGGTCGCGCCGCGAAGGCAAGTATGCTCCACGTCGTTCCCGGAATCTTATCTTGATATTACGGAAAGGGATGACCCTACGTATTTCCAAGTTCCCAGGTTTCCGCGTCTCCGAGTATAAAGTCAAGTCCTTGCAGAGACCGTCTTGACACCCAAGCTCTACGTCCTACCCATCTCGCTACCGTTTTACCATGCCTTCGTGGCCGTACTATGGCCCCTGCCAGTGTGGTAAATCTACTGAACGTGCATCGTACTTTGGGTATTGTCCCAAATGCTCTAACCCATGTGATGGTCATGGTGCCGTATACAATCGGTCGGGGCGAAGACTATATATCACACATAACGCATGGGTTTATTACAAATCGGAAGGGTGTTCCGCTTGCAGCCAGGCGAAAGCATACATCGAGAACAGTTTCTAATGTAGGTATTCCCTCGCCCCCGTGTTTCACTCTCTTTCCTTACATTTTATGGTAGGAACAATCATCGTGGATTTAATTCGCATAGCGAACAAGAAGAGTGCGAATCGTCGAGGCCAAGTTGTATAGTATGCGGCCGACAGAATTGAGCTATATTCCGTAACGATCGTTTTACTAGCAGATTTCCTGTGAAAATTTTTCGTCCCGCTTCAGGTCGTTATGTATGTCACAGACTTGTAATAACTTGACCTGAGGTCACCTTCTCCTATGCCGACGAACGCACAGTTCAGAAATAATCATAATGATGTCAACTTACGCCCACTGTCCCCGATGACTGCGATATGGCTAGGACTGGTATATGATCGTTCCCGACAAGACCTTGCCAATGCGACTGACACCACCTACAGTTGACAAGCACTGAACACCAAAGTACAAGCATATGTATAAAGCACGATAAGAACACAATGTTCGACGAATACCTGTCGAACGAATCAACTCCATATACTCCAACTCGCGCATGTGTCAGCAAACTCGGGAAGTGATGTAATCCTCTGGAGAAAATTCGACAGACGGCGAGGGTACCCTGCCCGTTTCCGTCGACCATGCCTTGCCCGATGCCACCCGCAAGATCAACATCTGGGGCGACACGCACTACAGTGCAGCATCTCTCAGCTTCTCTGACCAAGACGAAGATGAACGGACGTACCATCAACGACGCGTGCACGTACCCAAACGGCGTCAACATCTCACTTTTCAACCCGAGCACGACCAAGAACGTGATCCCGGAGAGCGTGTACGGCAATACTGATTCGACGACGATCGAGATGATGGCGACATAATGCGATGCATGTTCACGGCCGATATGTTGTCTCATCATCCGTGCGTATTGTACTATACGGTAGCAGATCATGCACGTCAGCATCGCGGTCAAAAAGACGGAGATGGTGTAGTAGGCCAGAAGGAATCGCAAAGAGACGCCATGGAAAAAAATGCCTCCAGACGCAGTCGAAGACCAACCGACGAGGACGCCCAATACTAGTTGCCGTCAAACCATGCGTACAAAGAAAAAAGTGTCGTCCGTACCGAGCGTTCCAATCCATAGTATCGACGGTACGATGACAATACGATAACCCTTCCATACCATCGAGCAGCGATAGATCTGAAAGGGAAGAAAAAAGAATAAACACGTTGCTGGTCAGTAAATGCATGTTCGCACCATTAAAGCATCCGTCATGAGTTGCAGGACAACGAGCGACGTCGTCGCCAGGTCCATATACCACTTGGAGATGTCCTCTGCCCAAAAGGCACTCGGGCCACCTGGGAATTTTGCATCAAGCAGCCACATTTTTTCGCCGAATATCGCCTGTGTGGATACCCAGACCGTGATCAAGAACAGCATCACACTACTGAAGAACACGTAAAACATGTCTGATTTTGTGTGCTTTGCCTTGTTGGCCAATAGGGCATGCACTGTCTCCAAATACAGCACGATCTCGATGCCTGTAGACAAGTACATGGACGACAAGTTTGATGACCTACACGAGACTTACCATACAAGATGTTCTGTAAGTTTATTCCTACGTAGACTGCGTTTTGAAACAAGTTGCCACCTGACAGAGCGGACATTGTCAAATGAATAGACTTGGGCACGGGGAAAGAGAGGCTGCGATAAGCATTGCTTGCTTTATAGCGCCCTGTACCGCGTCCGTTAGAGAGTTGACAGGATGAGTTATCTATGTAATCACCTGAACGACGGGTCACAGGAGCCACAGCAAGGGTCAAACATGGCGTCTTCGCTGTTCATCCGAGCGCTCTATTTGTTATGATGGGCCCAGTCACAATGTTGAAGCCCACGCCAGCAACTTCCATCGTGTCCGAAATCTTGTCGTTCATGCACAAAATGGTAGCTGGAAAGCTTGAAGCTGACGGGTGGAGACCAGAGTATTACGAGTGTTGAGACATTGACAGTTCATGGGAGAGCAAGTACACCAGCCTCTGGTAATGATAAATTGTGAGGGTAACTTTGTTTTCAGAGGAATTGCTTGAAGAGGAAGTCGTAGGTCAGGGTTGCAGGCCGATATGAATTTGACGGCAAAGATCAACTGAGGCAGTGTATCTCGCCCCGTGTCGACCTGGCAAGCATCCAGGATCTCTGATGACAACGGGGAGCTACGTAGAAGTCAGGGCGGAGCCGCTCCCTTGATGACAGACAGGCTTGAGGGATGGTATGGCTGTGTTTGAGTTACCAGAGGGATGCGATACCATGCCTATGGACCCTTTTCATGAGGTGAACTCAGGACAACTTGTCTACATGTCGATCTTACTGTCAGAGTCATCGAACAAAGATTGCCATCGAGTTATCGTAAGACACGTACTCGTTCACAAACTCTCCGAGAACGGAAAAAAAGAAAGAAAGAAAGAAAGAAAGCGACTTTCTTACGTTTGTCTGACCGGTCCGACGTTCACACGGATTGATGACGTCATCTTAAATTCACTCAATGGAATGAAAGGTCAGGACATAACTATGCACACTCTCAATACAACTATTCCAACGCAGCCCAGGGTCGTTTCTGTGAGTCCGAGAAAAGGTGAGACCCGTTTTGCCATGTCGAAGAAATGCTTACAGTCTTTCTTCTGAATGACTTCCCTCTGTGCATCACAAGCACTGCAACCCTCTGATTGGTAGTGGACCCAATCTTTGTGCTCGATATTGTGCACGACTCCCGACTTCGTGCTCGCGGTTCCTTCACCGCTACATTTAGTGGAGCATTTGGGGCAATACCCCAACTGCGCTGCACGCTTTGTGGACTTTCCACATTTGCAGTGATGCTTGCTAGGGTAAGGAGGCATGATGGACGTCGGTGGGGCGTCTGAACAGGTACTTTGGCTTATTTATGATGAGGCGCACCGGTGGCTGCGGAATCTTGTGAATGACACCATATTGGTGCACTTCGGTCATTCATCAATGAGAGCAGGGACCACTCGGGCTGAACAGTCTAGACCGACGAAAGTGGTCAGGTGCCCCGACTCAAATGTGGGAGCTTCCCTTTTCCCATATGAGGCCGTCTAGTGTTGTGGGTAGTTTCCTTGCGGTAGTCCCCGACCTCCTTAACGACAGCCTTTGCAGACTATCTATCTCGCCCCTCTTTCGCACCGCGCCGAATATGGCCACCCTACCGCGGGGTCCAAATCTTCGGATCCTCTGACTGAATGCGTTAAGATTACGTGATCCACCACTTCGATCGGTGTGTGACTTAATCATTTCCAAACGCAATTCCAGGATGTGACTTTGCCCATGCAAGCCTTTCATCCACCCACTCCTCCATTCCATCCGAGATCCAGATGCCAGCCTTGAGTGTCAGTCGGTTTCTAAAGTTTCGAAACGGCCTTCCGTATTCGTATAACCCCCGCCATTCCTCCAAGCTCTCCATCGTCCTACAAAAGATCTCACGCAGTCCGCATCTCTCCTCTGCAGTCCCCCCCTCATATGCCCCTTCTACATCGTCTGGATCTAATAGCCACCCAGGCACGACGGCGCACTCCCAAAGCGGTGCGGCCGTCACGCCCTCAAAGTCAATCAAACCCGTGACCGTCCCAGAATCGGCGTCAATCTGTCAAGGGCATGTCAACTTCGTCATTTGAGCAACTCATGTCGACACGACACACCATGATGTTTGATAACCGAAAGTCATCCAGCCGAATTGAAAAGGGCTTTTCAGGCGTGCTGATCTGTCTACCAGGTTCATTTCCCGGGTAGACCGCACATAGGTCAAGGGCTTTTTCGAGGATGCGCTGCGCAGCTGCAAGCTGACTTGGTGTTACCTCTTTTCCATCTTCTGCGAGCTCCGCTAGTATGAGCGACGAATGATGGGAGACAACATATAGTTCGGCTCGCAGAAAACTCTGAAGGTAATCAGTGGGACTCATGTACGGACCGCGAAATCGAAAAAGCTCAGTTGACAGGGACGACTTCCCACGAACGACGCCATCAAGAGCACGATAGAACGGAACACTGATGATGGGCCCAATGTGGACATAGACTTCCGGCGTAGGGGCGAGATAGGGTGATCCTGCATAATGGAATCGCATTGTGAACAGTTCCTTGAGGTATTCCGCGACCTGAGAGACAACCCGCTCTTTTAGATCCATTGAGAGTGTTTCCCATTCCTTGTCGGCAGATACACCAGGTAACTTGTATGGCAAACGTCAGTATCGAGTATGTCCGTGCTGTCAGACGTTACCTTTTGTAAGATCATGTACTCTGCTCCAACAGGATTGGATGCATCTGAATTCCATGCGTAAACCTCGGGAACAGGAATTCGTGAATTTGTAGCGAGATATTTGAGCATTGCAACCTGATGACATGGTCAACGCTCACAGTTCGTCGATATGTGACCTAGTACAGTACCTCCGACTCAAGCTTATCCTTTGGGAAAGCGGGTGCAGCCACGCGAACGACGCCCAACGAAGAACCATCCTCCTGAAGAATATCATACACCTGCATGGGAGCGTAACTTTCACAACAAAGAAGACT
>JBBPUN010000058.1:0-32275 GCA_038094715.1 Heimioporus punctisporus | reverse complement strand
CAGAGAGAACGAGTGACAGAATGACATTTGCTGTCACCCTGTCACATCGCCCTGGCTAGAAATGGATGGTAAGGTAGAAAACATACTAGCATATCCAAGTTGAGTTGAGTCTGTGCTCGAGAATCTATTAGGCTTAGGACACAAAGCAATAACTCAGAGCGTGCACTGTTAGCAATAAGAAGTTTGCATCCTCCTTTCTAGTTGGCATACCATGACTTCAGTCAAGAGACCTAAGTTCCCGAGTCGTGACAGCGTAATGGACCAGTGGTGCATATTCCAAATTCCGACTTCCCAGCATGTCAGTAACTCTCACTCGGCACAAGTGGAGCGTCTGTCAGACTTCAGCTTGATTTTTCTGGCCACATTGGCATATCCACATCACTAAAAAAAACATAACAAATACTAGCTCTCTTGATTCTGTATTTCACTTTAACCATAATTTTAATCATACTCTATCGCACGTTTTCACTAAACCACATCTACACTATCTATACTTGTTGAATTGATATGCAATTTTCGTTCTTGTCACGCAGAAGTCACAAAAAACCACGTGATGTTGGTCAGTTGACGATTATTGTATTGTTGTGACACGCCGTCCACTTACTCCTGCTCACTCAGATCTACCGCAAACTTTTTAATTCCGGAGAGGCTCTTGTTGCGACTTTTAGCTGTGGCGTAAAAAAAACTCGGTTATCATTCCACAGGCTGATGAGGACAGGGCGGCAATGCCAATCTACGACACGGAGACAGCGACAACGGCAACGTCTCCATCTCCCCTTGTACCACCTCATCCAGCGATGACGAGGTTACGACAAGGCCCTCATAAGGATGGCGAGGAGACCATAATCATAACACGGGGACGACAACGACCGCAACTAAAACGCAGGGACGGCGACAGCGGCGACGTCTCCACCTCCCCTTGTACCACCTCATCCAGTGATGACAAGGTCACGACAACGCTCTTATGAGGATGGCAACGAGGGCATAATCACGACATGAGGACGACGGCGACAGCGACATGACGCCCCCACCTATCCTTGATCCACCTCACCTGGCGACAACGACGATACGATGAGGATGGTGGTGGCAACGCGACCATCAGCGAGACGGCAACAGCGCCTCTACCTCCCCTCCCCTCATGCCATCCCGTCTGGAGATTACATGGACACTACGAGGATGAGAACGGCAACGCGACCATGACATGGGGACAATGACGCCGCCGCCGTCTCCACTTCACCGTTTTTCACCATCCCGCCTGTTGAAGATGAGGACAATACGATGAGAACAACGACCACCACGACAATGTGACAACAATGGTGAGGATGGTGTAAAGACGATGGCACCACTTCACTGATGCGTACGCGCACAATGCAACAAAGGCGATGCAGTGAGGTGGTGCTACTAATGTCTTTCCGAGGGACAGTGTTATTGGACCGAGGGGAAAGTTGTTACCGAGTCACATCTTTAGGAACGCTGTTTGTATGTAGTCCTACATAGTACTTTCGGTAGTGGTTACTACATGCACGTGGTAGGATGTGGGTGACACACAATGTTCTAAATCATTTACTCCTAAAAATAGGGGAGAAGACTACAGTGCTGCAAAACTATATAGCCTACGTAAGACTATGTAGACATTGTGAGGTTTCCAGATTGGCAGGATTTATAACACTAGGTGAATAGTGCATTCGCTTCTTTTCCAACTCGGAAGCTGTTCGAGATGCTCACCTAGGACCTTGCTGGAGTTCGCCCTTGCGATGCCAAAGTCGAGGAGGACGGAGCGGTTAAGCTTGTCGATTATCGTCGGGGTGACTATCGTATTGCAGACCGACCAGCAGCCTGTACAGATCAGAAAAACCCAATTCTGATCTTTCCTGTACCGGTTCGGAGTTGGCATGCCAGGGCAATCGGGAGAACTCTGAAGAAGGGCACCACCACACGTGCGATCGATGGACGACGCTCGGTCGGGCGAGCGTGTTCGGGTTCTGCGATATCTCCAAGGGAAGCAGGTGTGACGATCTCCTGCTGACGGGTCCAGTCGTTCTTGTCCAGCTCTCCGTGGAAACTGACGAATCTTGGGCTTCGGTACAAATTAACAGTCAGATGGGCATTCCCGTCCGCCAACACCTTCCCTGTTGGACGTCATACAGTGATGTCGTCGAGTGTGGAAGGCAGGCGAACGAGTCGAATCTGAGGTACGCAAGATTGTTCAGTGTAGATGGTCGAAGCAGGTGACTAGGAAGGCGGAGCGACTTGGGTGAGATCTTCAATCTCTCACTCTCTATTATACCGAATGGAGACCAAATGGTAGTGACCGATCTAGAATAACAATACCTCCCGATTGGAAATTAATTGCCTTAAGATCCTCTATTGCTCCCTGCCTGACTTACTGAGTGGCGAGGGCATGTAGAATGTTGAACGAATATAACCGACTTGCGTGGCCAGGAGGGCTAAGTAACAAAGCTGCTTGATCAAGCTAAATCTCTCGCTAAGATCAATTGCATAGTTGACCGATAAATGGTTCCGACGATCCAGTGCCCTGGAGAACATAACGACAATGCACCGCGATCGCGGTCGATACCTCGTTGATATTTTCGATTCCCTCGAGCTTGTTGTACCGATGCCGAATACAAATCGAAAAAGGGAACGCAAAAAAATCGGCTTGCTGTGGGCGCTTAGCCTCTTTGATGCACCGAATGTCGCCACTTTGGTGAGACTTCGACGACTGTAAGAGAAAGTCATTGGCTAGTAAAAGGTACATCAATGTCTCATTTTTTGTCATTTCCAGAGAAGAAACAAGTACCGTCCAGTGAATTCCTCCCGCGAGGTTCAAGTTGGCTCAAAGGTATCATTCTATAGCATCGCGATCAAAAGAGAGCACTGGAACGCTCCGTAACTTTGAAAGTTAAGTACAGATCCACAAGATCATACAACAAAGAGATGGGTCGCAAAAAAAGTACAATAATCCTACATAGTCTTCTAAGACCTGAATCGTACGAGAGGAGTCAAGGTCAAAAACGTACGTAATTCACATAGCATGGTTTTTGTGTCGCATCGAAATAATAATGATCATGGAGAAGGGCTTGCATAGGTGGGGGCATTGAATGAAGCATACATTGCCCGTCGAAAAGCACAAACGAAATAGAGGGGGCTTGAGGGATGTGAAATCACCGTTCGTCCTCTGAGTCACTGAACAACGAAATAGGCCGCGAAAGCGCTGCAGGCGACTGTGTCGTCAAGTTTTCCTCCCTTTCTTCTCTTCGACCATATGACCTATCTCCGAGTCGGTCTCTTTCATTTCTCTCCCGTCCGCTCCTGTCCCTTTCCCTGTGACGCTCCCAATCACGATCTTGTTCCTGATGTCGTGAATGGGATGTGTGCGGGCGGGACGGCGGTGCAGGATAAATAACATCCGGGGGCAACGGTGCCGCTTCATATGCGTTTCGGCCACGTCGCCCCAACGCTGACGACGACGCGCTCTGCGTGCGTGCTCGAGGGTACCCATTTGCTGCGTACGACTGGGTTTGAGTGTGGGGAGTATACGACTGCGCGCGCGCGTGACCCTGCGGCGCCCGGTTCATCGCTGGATCAGGTTGCGAACGACGGCGGTCACGGTCTTTCGCAGAGTCTGACGAGCCTGGATAGGGAACGAATCCGGCCGGCCATGGAACACCAGAATGGTCATATGTTGAAGGTGTGTAGTTTTGTTGTTGAGGAGGCGGACGTGCTTGTACTGGATCCTCCTGTGGCAACGGTCGATTCGCAGCCTCTGGGCTCAACAGTTCGGGCTGTGCCGCGGCCGTTGCAGAAGGAGATATAGCTGTCTCAGGTTCCGACTAGGCTACGTGAGTGGGCTGCGTATCTGTATCCGTTCGGGGCTCACCGGTGACTCGACGACGATGTTAGGGATGCTGCTGCCAGCGGAGGAGGGCCGTTGACGGAAACGCTTGCGGAGGTACTCGAGTGGGGACCGGCTGCGTGCGTGATCGTGATCGTCTGGAAGTGCCGTGCCAGATGATGTTTGGTCCGGCGAGCGTACTCGGGGTTCCGCAATATCTCCAAGGGGAGCAGGTGTGACGATCTCCCGCGCCCGAGAGTAAAACTGAACGGGCTTGCGTGAATGGGAAGACGCCGGTGTCTTTCGATCCAGGTGAGCGTACAGAGAGTGAGTACAAGGAGAATGACTCACGTATGAGCGCGGTGGATTCCTCGGGGGTGTTGCGACATCCGAGTCCGCGCGCCATTGCTCCACGATGTTTTCGGCTTCTGTGCGACTTCGATCTGCATCTCGATGTTCGTTTCGCGTACTGGTTCTCGAGGGCTGGCTTCCACCGCTTCCAGCTCTGCCGAGATAGATTTCGTTCCGCAATGAACTTCCGGGACGCTTGCTCACGAGATCATATTGTGAGATATGAGTCGAGCTACGAGATGCCAGTGAGGGCGGCGTATGTGAGCGCTGAACAGGTGGCGGAACGGACGGTTGATATGCGTAGTCGCGAGACCGGACGGGTGGCGGAATTGGCGTTGGTTCTGGTTGAGGGGTACGCCGATTGTCCTCGAGCTCGCTTGCCACTAAGATGGGGGAAGGCTGTTGTGGAGGTGGTGCAAGAGTGTAGGACGTGCGAGAGTCGGATCTAGGTATCCAACCATCGGGAGGTGCGACGATATGATGAGCGGCAGAGTCGGGGCTAGCGCGGATTGGTATCGGGCGAATTGTTTCTGGTTCGTCGGCTCCCCGGGGCGGAGAGGGCGTCTGACGCCCGTGAGAAGGGGTGGACACAGGATCGACACGCGCTGGGATCGGAAGTGGTGGGCCAATATCAGTACGTACAGGCGGCGCTGATTCGGGGCGCACACTGTGACGAGCGTGGGTAACGAAAAAGGTGCAAAATGGTCGTTGACGTACGGGCGTTGACGCATCGAGGGCGCAGAGCGTAAAAGCATCTGGGGTCGAGGATCATCGTGTTCCTCATCGGTGAGCTCTTGAGCGAGTTGAAGAACGCTTTCATGGTCGTCGTAGTTTCCTGGGAAAGGGGAGATGAGGATGAGGAATCGATGAGCCTGGATGTATACCTTGGTCGAATCCTATCCTGCGACCCATCGATAGACCCTCTCTGTAGCCCACCCTGCGGCCTTCCTCGCGGGCAAACATAACCAACCTCTCTTCCTGTAGTTTGCGTGCCTTTGTCCTAGCTCTCGCAGCGTCTGCCTCGGCCTCGTTGCGTTGCGCAGAGACTTGATCGATGATATCCTGGGCTCGGAAGATCTCCTTTTGAGCATTTTCGAGTTGCATCTTGTACAGCTTGAGCTCCTCTCTGAGCCGTACGCAGTCCTGTTCTGTACGCTCGCAGTTCTCCGTTGCGAGGCGCAGTCGGTGAAAGTAGTCTAGGGCACGACGTTCGGCGGCATCTGCGCGGGATGACTCCGTCTCGAGGCGCTCTGTGGTGACGAGGAGGACAGCATTGATCTCGCGGACCTCTTCCTCTGCTGAGAGGAGCCGAGCCAAAAGGCGGCTCGTGCTGGTGGTGGAGCCCTCGGTGGTAGTGTGTGAGCGGTGACGTGATGCCGCTTTGGGACGACGACGGGAGGCGTCATATAAACTTGGAGGTACGCCGGACGACTGGGAGGAAGGGCTCGAGTCGAGATCGGCCGAAAGCCCGTGGGCGAGACGAGCCCTGCGTGTTCGAGTGAGCGAGCGCATCGCAGGGCAGCGAGGGGATGAGAATGTTACCTGTGTTCGTCGTCGAGATCAGCGTGCAACATGGAGGAGCATCAGAGGGAACGGGAAGAGAACATGATTCCGGGTCAAAGACACAGCAGAGACAAAGATGCAAGCCTCGTGTACGCCTGCAGTAATCAGCTACGATCATGACCACACCACACGTGGCAAATGCATGTCCTATTTCTCGACCACGACTCGGGCATTTTATCATCACGAGTGTTCGCCATAGATACATCATCCACCCACTGAGCGGCGGACATCGACTTTGGTGATCTCGAGGCGTGCATCTTTGATATTGATCTATGACTCGTAATAACAACTGTCGAAAGCCTTCTTAGGGTAAGAACCGAGGCTTCTGACGTACGTGACGCTACCGAGCCAGACGCAATCGAGTATGCACACATTTCTCTCGCGTTGCTCAGACAGGCTTGGAACGTAATCTCTGGGGTCTTTGCCTCGTGTCTATCGTATCTTTGTCAGCCTTTGGCTCAACCTTAACCCTATGTCATATGATTTCACTTCATGGTCTGTCTTAATTTTGTAGTTCATTCTCACTTCTGAAATGTTTCACTGTGTGTTCTGTCTGCAACTTTTATGCCTTGCAGATGTATTATTTCTTTGTTTTTGGTATTTCTTTCCATCCTACACTTTCCCTCCTAATCATTTCATTTAAACAAAGTTGAATTTCAAACTATAAGCACCAAACAGTTTTAATACTCAGTGTGGGGGAATCTTTTTGCTGTAAAATTATCCCAAGTGTACTAATGCTCTTTGAAGTTACACAAAGTGAAATAATTTGGCAAATGAAACCAAGATATTAAAAAAGGCCTAGTTTCTTCATGATTGTTACAAGCTCAATAGAAATTATTTTTCCTCAAATCAGCCACAGCTCTTGCAGAGGATAAACCTACAAATCATCAAAAACCTGTGGTCCATGGAATGCAACTCATACTTGGATCCAGATGAATGCATGCCCAGAATCCCTTAGTCTTCAAAGCTTATCAGACATCTCTCATATTCTTTCATCATGCACTCTTCATTATTCAAGTCAGAGCAGCCTGTTCTGTACTTTAAAACATCTCTCACCACATTTAAGAATTACTTGAAGCCTACGTGCAAATTTGTAGAAATGTGAAAAGGATCACGTGCTAGGCAGTAGGATGTGGCCGTATTGGCACAGATGACGATATCTGGCGTCAGCATGGATTTTCGCAATTCCATTTCCTACTCTGTTCAGCGATAGTTGAAAAGTCATCAGCCTCACCCTCCGTGCAAGCGTGTACACACATCGTGCGTTCATCGTCCTTTGTGATCGGCTCAATAGTACACATTCCCCTCGTTGAATGCAAGCTCACGACATCAAGAAGCATAGCTTGCAATTTACACCTGTATGCATGAAATAGGAGACCTGGGTTCGACCAGCCAGCACTGGCATTGCAGTCGTCCATGGTCGAGAGCATCAAGGACGTGAAGTACCACGCGGAGCTTCCATTGGGCTCACGCATCTGGCAGTTCCCCACGTCCCTGTTCACGAGACCTCCCCTTCATGTTGCCGGTCCGCACCAAAAGGGGTGAAAGAACCTAATGGGTACGTCCGTGCCCTCGTACGCTGCTTCGGCGGCATTCACAAGAGGTGACCCGCGACGCTCGCCAACGTGATTTCATTTGCGGCGATCGGCCAGGCACATGCAAGCGCGGACCTGAAACTGCATCCATGTATCCCCTCGATGGAACGGATTCGGGACGAGACCAATGCCAGGGGTGTGTCATTTGAGATCATCCGGAGGAACATCACTGTGCGCGATCACAGGTTGGTATACATAACCTGTCACGCCCGAGTCTTGGTTTGGAATATGGCCAGAAGTCGCTCGTGTGGGTAATCCAGAAGCACTATCTGTGTTCCAGGTTAGCTTTTTTGCCTAAAAGTAGCGTAGAACATGTTCACCGGACGAGATGACGGTACGCTTCGCAGCAATGATAAAATTACAGAGAAATACGAAGACGTCGACCTCGAGCATGCGGAGGTTTCATAGGACGCAGCATTCGAGAGACCGCCGTTGTGCGAATCGGGATTTGAAGTCGACGTAGAATTCTATTCCGGTTTGACACGAGAGTCTGTTGTTCCTGACGCTTCGTGTCGGATGTTGCATAAGTTACCGTCTTGGTTTCGTCATTCATATATTATATGGCGCTCGACAGAAAAAAAGTCGTCTCATGGCGAGTTTCGAAAGGACGCTGTGCGGACGAACCGCGAAGATTAGGCATGTAAGACATCCTGCCAAAACGCATCTTCCCAAATTGTCCTAGCACAGGAGCACCCTGGAGGACCGTCACCAGCCGACCCTCAAAGGTGGACAATTCACTGTCATGTCGCAGCATACGTTCGAGTATTCACAGTTGCCAGATACTTTATTTGCCTGCTAGTTCTTTCCTCGACGTTGAAAAAGCAAAGGCTTCCAGGATCGCTCGAGGAGCATTAGCCCACCCCTCGTAGCATTGAAGTGCCTGGGGAGAGTATGAATCAGACAGAAACCGATCTGAGATAGGACGGGTACAGTAGACGAAAATCGTGCAATCTCGGAAACGGACCCGGAACTTTTTAGCATGTCATCCAGAATGTCAGTCCCAGATTCAGATCCTCTGCTTCGAGCCTGAGCCGTCGTCATCCGAGCGAGCGAACGGTTAGAGAAATTTACCTAGGAGTATCCGGGACCCAGAATGACAATGACAGATGCCAACACGCCTGCCTAGCACCCAATGCCGCGTTATTCCCTCGCCAGTTTTGAGACCCTGAGGGATGAAACTTTTGGAGAGTATTAATTACGTATTAATACTTACCAGATTATACCACGGTAACTCAACGACTCACGCGAGTCCCACGCGCTCTCCATGTCCGTACTTTGAGCGTACTTGGAGAGGAAGACATGGGCGAGCTTAGGACGTGGAACAAGACACGCTCGAAAAAAAGAAAGGACAAAGGATAAAAAAGGAAAGAAAAGTGAGTCGTGTGCTTGTGCTTAGTCAGCGGACCAATCATATGAAACTGATATCCAAGTTCATTCGAGCTCGAGGACGTTTTACAGCGCGACCTTTTCCTAGTCTTTTTGGGGTGAACGCCGTTCTCAAGTGTCAGCTTCGTTTCGAACAGTGTACGAGCAATAGCGACCTTGCGCAGTCCCTTAATACCCATTTAGACCTTCAGTAAGCTTATCTATCTCAATTTCCGAACCTCCTTATCGCGGTGTCTCCACTTAAGCCCTTATCGTTTTTTTTTTTTTTCGTTTACAGAATACCCGAAAATCCGCCATGTCTCACGGTTCTTATACGTCTCTTTCGCAATCCATCATGACCGAGGAGGAGGAGGATTGGGAAGACTACGTCAAGGGTGGCTACCATCCCGTGCAGATTGGCGACACCTTTTCAGATGGTAGGTATACGGTGCTCAGGAAGCTCGGTTGGGGCCATTTTTCGACCGTTTGGCTCGCCAAGGATACAAGGTAAGCACTCGCTCTCCCCTGGCTTTTATATTTCATTTTATTTTCATTTAACCAGGCTGAACCGACACGTCGCCCTCAAAGTCGTCAAATCTGCTCCGAGATATACCGAAACCGCCCTCGACGAAATAAAACTCCTCCAGCGCCTCATCACTTCCTCCACACCACCCGCCAAGCCTACTCCCGAAAATCCAAATCCCCCACCTTCCCCCTCGCAGACTCATCCTGGAAGATCGCACGTTATATCCTTCCTCGACCACTTCAAACACAAGGGACCAAATGGTACCCACGTCTGCATGGTGTTCGAGGTTCTTGGCGAGAACCTCCTCGGTCTCATCAAACGCCATCAGAACAAGGGCGTCCCTATGCCTCTCGTCAAACAAATAGCCAAGCAGGTCTTACTCGGTTTAGATTACATGCATCGTTGTTGCGGCGTCATCCACACCGGTCTGTCCTTATTATCCTCATGAGAATCTGTTAACATCTTGTCTAGACTTGAAGCCTGAAAACGTGTTGATTTGCATCGACGACGTCGAGACTGTCATTCAGACCGAGATGGCTGCCTCTGCCAACACTACCTCTCCCCCTTCGCGCTTAATCGGCGTTCCTCCCTCCAAAGGCCGGGGAGGCAATCAAACACCTCGCTGCGAGTCCAATTTCATCACCGGATCTCAGCCACTCCCATCGCCATCCTCATCGTTGGGCAGTAGCCCTATGTACGACAAGCTTTCCTTTGGCATGACCCGGTTGGACGGCGAAAAGGCCGGTTCGGTCGGCTCTGGATCCCTTACGAAGGAGAGCGCCCTGGGATCCACCCTCCCCTCTGGCCTAGGTATTTCAGAAGGAAGCTCGAGTTCCCGAAGAGCAGACTCCACAGACGTCACGGCGGAGAAAATTTCCAACGTTTCGTTGGATCCAGAGTTTAACAAAATGACGTCGCCTCACCCGGCTCTTCCCCCAGGACCATCCTTGCTTACCCAAATGGCCCCATCACCTTCTAACTCACAAGCTCCCCTCACTGCGAAGCCTGCTGGCTCAGGCGATACGGTTCTGTCGGACCCAAAGTCATCGATATCTGCCCCGTCTGGAGAATCACCTCAACAAAGCTTCGGAGATACGTCTACGACCTCGAGCATGTTCGAAGGTGTGGAGAAAATCACCGTTAAAATTGCAGATCTGGGAAATGGTATGGGATCTTTTTTCCGACAACAACGAGTGCTCACATCATGCTCTTGTTTTACAGCTACATGGACGGAACATCACTTTACGGACGATATACAAACACGACAATACCGCTGCCCTGAAGTCATTCTTGGTGCCAAGTGGGGTTCGAGCGCAGACATATGGAGCGTAGCGTGTGTGGTGAGACGACACTGTCTGGACCCCCGTGATTCTGATTTAATTGATCATGTGCCACTCGGCTCGTAGATCTTTGAACTGATCACTGGTGGTGATTATCTGTTTGATCCGGCCTCTGGATCACGGTACAGCAAGGACGATGACCATATTGCCCAAATCATGGAACTCATCGGCGAGTTCCCGAAAACGATTGCGTTTTCTGGCAAATACAGTTCAGAGTTTTTCAATCGTAAAGGTGCGCATACTTTGTAGACGTATTCCATATCGTCCGTATCGCTCAGAAAGAACATTTTCATGACCATCGTAGGTGAATTGCGCCACATCAACAAGTTACGTTTCTGGCCGCTCGATGCCGTCTTACACGACAAGTACTTGTTTCCAAAGGAAGAGGCTGACGCAATTTCTGCCTTCTTGTCCCCTATGCTACGGCTCTACCCGGACCGAAGAGCAAAAGCCTCTGAGCTAGTCCATCATCAATGGCTCGAAGGGGTCGTCGTACAGGGCGAGATCGACATCATACGTCGGGCTGAAGAGCGAGACGCTATTCGACGAAATGTACAGCGTCAGATCAGCGACGGGAACGAGAGTCCGACTGCAAAGTCCGATGCGGATGCGATGAAACCTGTCGAGGAAGACACGGGGCCCGGCGAGATTGAGGAAGAACAAGAGCAGGAACCCGTATCCCAGCCTGCCCACCAACCTCCTATCTTATCCGCTCCACCGGCGCCATCGTCAGCAAACGCGTCGGCGTCGAAGCCTACGTCCAAATCTGAGTAGTGCCTATTTTCTCTCCCTCTTGTGCCTTGGTATTTTCACCTCCATATATCTTATCGATCTGATGGTTGTTTCTGCGTACATCTTTATCTCATCGCGGTATCATCTAGGATCCGTGACAGTATACGGACGATACTCATCGTCTTTCAGAGGCCTATACTATGGCTCTGCCCGTCTTGTTTGCACTAATTACCTCACTTCTTTTCTTTCTGCTTTCGCGCTTTCAAATTTTCTGACCGGCTCACGTAGATACATATACCAAAGCAGCTAGAAACTGTTCGTCTAAACTTTGTCTAACTGGAGAGTTGTTGTTGTATGATAATTGTATGTCGTGAAAATGCAGTACATGTACCTCTACTTTTTTTTTCCTTCCTGCAAATGATCTTGGGCGTGCTGGCAATCGAGATCTTGAAGCGTCACGCGCTGAAGTGAAACGGACATACCTGGTCTGTTTTTCGGCAGATCCCCTCATCGCAGTCGCTTTTGTCATCACCTAGTTCCATCCGGATGATCGTCGCCATGGAACTCGAGGGCAGATAGCCATGCCAACAAGTCGTCATCGCACCTCGGACCAAGTCGGACCGTACACAAAGGGTCTTTTTCTCACTCGGTGGCAAGACGTCTCCTCAGTCGAGCCCGAGTCTCAACATCTCGCACGACATCGCCGACAGCCGTGAGATAGGGTGGGACCCAAGTTTGGACGTCGGCTTTCTGCCCAAGAAGCGTCGCAAGATGACGTATGCTGTGTCCGTTACCGAGGGTCTCTATCGAGTTGGATAAACGTGACGAGCGTGGGTACGTACCACCGCATATGCCGTATACAATCGAGCGTCGGCGGTAAATCGGGTTTCGCCTGTAGTTACCCCGAGTTGTAGGCGGACGCGAGTCTGCTTGATCCACGTAATCGGCGGGCGTGCCAAGTTCCAAAAGACGATGGACGAGCGGATAAAGACATACAGGCAACGCTAGTCAAGGAAACGCCACGTCAGGGCTACCTAGAAAAAATGCATCAGGTTGTGTTCCACGCAAAGTTTCACATTACGAACTATGGGGGGATCATAACGATGCAGGATCCAGGAGACAAGTGACAAAATGATTGCAGACGCAGTAACTTCCCAAAATAGAATTACGAGCGTTCCAATCTGATCTCTGTCGGTTCAGTACATTTGACAAAAATTACTGAGCTCGAAGTTGTCTTTTTTCATTTTGTATAAATGGAAGTTGAAAGGTGTAACATTCAATCTAATCTTCCTCTTGGATCGTCTTTTTCATACTCGCTATTCCAACAGCAATTGACTCTAATGGAGGATTTGAAACCCTCATTCCTGGTATGTATAGCTCGGATGTACATGATCGAGACAAAGGTGAACAAATATAGACGCGGAATATCACCGTACCTCTAGCACCTCCACACGGACGTCCTTTGGAAAGTCGTTTGCAGACCAATCCACGACAATCTCGTTCTCTGCAGCGACCCGTTTGTACGTACCATCGAATTGGCGCAAAAACAGTAGCGGGCAGAACGGCCGTCCCAGACGAGCAATAAGCTCCAGTGCGCGGGTATACGTGTCCACCGGGATGGATGTGGGCGGAACCTCTTCTATGATCGGACCATGGTTAACGAATGCAGTCGTAACCCTCACGTCTGGCTCTAATCCGTATTCCCAATTAATTTCACGACGAGACCCGAGGAGGCTGTGGATCCTCAGATCAGCAAATATGAGGCGCTGCGGGTCTCCAGCCGGAAGTACGTCCGTCGCTGTGAATGTCACGTTCCCTAGTTCTTTCGTCTCTGCGTAATACGTATTCCCGCTACACTTTGTCAGACTCTGGACACCAAATGTGATGCACGGGAGGAGAAGCCGGAAGTGAGAAAACAGAACTGGCTGCAAGCGAGTGAGTCGACCGTATATCAAGATGGCATCGACGAGCGAGAAAACGTCGCGTAGCTCGTCCGTACAATTCACTACCTCTGCTTCGTCAAGACTTGGAAACGTGGTGTAGCCATGAGTGTACACGGCAGGAGAGCTTGGAAGGCAGCTGTTGCACGTTGATGACTTTCCGGTCCAACCAAGCAACGCCACTTGACCCGAACGTGCTATGACCGTTTCCAGGACACGGCAATGCGCAGGCTCCTTTTCGACTTTGGGTAGCGGATCCACCATTGTAAGAAGCCTCTCTCCGACCTCCTTGATGGTACTCGTGATACATAGTGACTGACACAGACACTTCCACACTGTTGCCCTAAGGTCGTCGAACTCCCAGCCGAATATCTTTTAAAATGGTAAAATGGTCACACACCGCATTATCAAGAAACACGTACAAGAGATATCGTCATCACAGGATTCGCATGTTTGAGGCTATGATCAGGAGGGCTCTTTTCTCTTGCGAGCTCGACGGTGTGCACCGCTCGCTCATAGTCTCTTTGCTTCATGTACATATACGCGAGGACCTTTGAACAATATCAACGACATGATTCTTTGGAAACATGAACGGCTTGCCTGCATATAATGGCCTCTGATTTGTTCATCAGCAGCGTCGATCAATACACGAAGACGTGATATCGCTTGTGCATGTTTACCACACGTGAATGTGAGGATAGACTGAGTAACAAAGCTCAATCATAGGCACAAGATATGTGAGTAGTGACTCGCCTTGATGACCAACAGAAACAAGTTATCACTCCGATCAGCCCTGTCATGGAACACGAGATCGAACTCGTGAAGTGCATCGTCCGATTTGCCAGTACCAACGAGGGCGAGCGACCTGGCAATCTGACCGATAGGTGATTGTTTGATTTCGAGGGACTGCACATTGATTCGAACATGAGAGGATCGCTTGTCAAAGGACGAAAAACATACTGCATCCGCATCCGCGAGTGCTAATGCCCACTCTTTCAAACGTGTCCGTATGAGCGATCTGGCTGCAAAGCTGTGGTGCTTATCACGGGAATCCTTTGCGATTTCCTCCGATAGCAGCCTCTCGGTGTCCGCAGCATTGCCGCACTTCCACGACGTGAGCACAATGTTGCTCACCTGCACAAGAGACATGGGAGAGACGAGGGGTGCCTGGATGTATTCTTGAGGGAGGATATCACCAAGGTCGTGAACCATGATCGCCCTGTCGCGTCCATATGCTAGATATCTTCCACCGTAGGATATTGCGACACAATTGATCTGTGATTTGTTGTTGATAGTGGAGCCGATTTGTTTGTGCGAAGTACAATCCCAAAACGATAGTGATGACCCTGCCAGACAGGCAAGAAATTTACCACGAGATATGATCGATACATTGCTTGCATTGTTTTTAATAGACCAATTCGAGCAGAAGGAAGTTGATGTGTCAAAGCAGGTGATCTTGCCTGGAGAACCAATGAAAAGCTGTTTGTTGTCGGAGGACCAGGCAAGTGGCAGTAAAACGGATGACCCGGTATAGTCTACTTGCGCTGGGACCACAAATAATTGCACCCCAGACTGAGCATCGAAGATGTACGCAGATGCATATTGAGATGTGACCATAGCGATCCGACTGTTGTCCGGAGAAAATTTGATGCCAGCGACAGAGGTGCCATTCCGCAGGGAAACGGCCCGAGTGCCAGTGATGATGTCGAAAATCTCCACCTGCGATCCATCAGTAGCTGCGACTCTCTTTGAGTCACTTGAAACGTCTAGCGCACGAACGAGACTCCCCAACTGCGCAATTTCAGCAGTTTTTTGCTCGGTCACAGTGCTCCAGACGGCCACGGTTCCTGTCCGATCACCAGAAACTAACCATTGACCATCTAACGAGGCTGTGAGAGTGCTGAATCCACGATTTCCTTTCATCGGTAATTTATTGATGGCTGGCACCTCAGTGTCGAACTTGCATTGATGAAGGTTGCCCGAGTCATCCCCATATATCAGGTGATATCTGTCCGCTTCAAAGGTAATGCATTGTATTCTTTCCGGGGTAGGAATTTCGGTTAGATTTATATTATCTATATCAAAATAGTCAATAGCGTACTACCTTTGATCTGGACTCGTACTCATGTAAAGAGGGAAGTGGCGAGGGAAACAGTAAGGCGCATGCTTTTCATGTTAGACTGCTATGGGTTGTCTTCTTACTTTTGTTTACTTCTATTTGTGCAAATACATTTCCATTCTCAATCTTCGATGATCCTTCGCACGGCCTAACCATGGAATAGAATGAATCGAAGGGCAAAGTCTGATGTCGTCGACGTCGACTCAAACATGTCTTCAAATAAATAATAGTACCTGAAGCATCAGATTGAGCCAAAGCGCACTGGGTCAATCGAGTTCACCGTCGCCGACGTCCAAGGCGACTTTGAACCACTACCGTACTATCACGAACCTTTTTGCAAGGATAATTCAACGTACTGTGCATTCGATATCGTTGTCTTTGGTGATACCTAGAGTGGGCTTGGGACCGCATTGCGAATTCAATAACTGAACATGTACTAGCAGGCTCACTTTCAAGTACTTATGAATGTTGACTCGAAGCTCTCCAACAAACAAAGTTTAAGTATCAACTCCTTCCCTCCTCTTTGCCTCAACTGCTGCACGTACTGCCACGGAGAGTTGTGGACACACATAACAAAGAGATATGTCTCATCTTGTGACTCTCCCTCGCACAACTCATGTAGGCTCAAATCAAGTTGTGGTCTGTGACTAGAACCTTGCTCACAAAGAAGGTGCGGTTGGTTCACGGGATAGGATTCAACCACAGTATACTTCTAAACCATCATGTCATCCTCTTCATTTACTTTTCATAGAAGGCTTAGGTGATCGTGAAAAATGTTCATAAACCTGTCAAGGAGTAGAGATAAAGAACACAATGAGCCGCTCTTGGATCTCGTTTCGACGATACCCATACATCAATGACCATTCTACATATTTTTTTAACCAATGCTCACCACAGCACGCATCCAGAATTCGTTCCCTATTACTCCACTTTCTATTACAACGTATATTGGCTTAGTGCTCAACTCCTGATGCTAAGTTCTCGTTCTTGTATACAATGCACCTTCACTTCGATCTCCGTATGGAAAATACATTTTCGTGGTAAACGACCTTCGTTAGAAGAAAAATCATTGGAATCAACTCAGACCTTACGACCTGTTGTTGGAGATACAGCCGTTCGTAGTATTACTTAATCATTTCCTTATTTAGATGTCACGGACGGGGTACTTATCTTTTCTCGCTCCGCATGTTTTCTTCCCAGTCTCGTACATTCGACTGGAGGTAAGCACCACAACTATTCACATGGTAGTTTAGATACTGACTGTACCCAGAACTTAATTAGGTACAGTAATATTAGTCTCGTACGTTCGACTGGAGAGCTCAACAGCTCGTTTAGGTCCGACCTTCGCCCGTTCCCAACACCTGTCTGGTCTTGTGTCTTGCTGAGACGACTGTCTCTGTGCCTGAATATGCCTCATCTGACAGCCAAATTTCCTCGTCCAACATGCGAAATAAACGCTGAGAACAAGACCAGAGCTATTTGGACAAGAAAAGAGCAGGAAATATTAACATGCAGACCTTGTTCTTGGAACACCTGAGACCTTCATCACATGTTCAAATGCGAGTCATATTCTCCTTGTCGTCATTCTGTATGCTGATCAGGACCAAAAGGCAGCGGCATCTACCGCGCACGGTGACCCTCAGACCTGCTACACAGCCGATCATTACTCAAGTACATACACCTGTCAACGCTTTTTCCAACGACCCACCTCTGCTGGCAGCGCCGCCCCCGACATCATCCTTGAGCCACTGAGACTCCCGAATAAATCACCATACGCAGTCTGTTCGTCGGAGCCTAAGGAGTTGCCCTGTAGATAGGCAACAGGAGCAGAGGGATGAGGGGACGAGGACCTCACAACGATGATGATCTTTAATCTCATTTTGTTTCCTTCCTTCGTGCAATGTGTGTTCATGCTGGATGTTTCCCGTTTCTTATCGACCTACTTGGCCCACTTCTCCCAAATTTAAGGTCACAATAAGTTCGACCTAGAAAATGTCATCACATGAACTAGCGGCTGTACGTCCTCCCTCTGCCTCCGCTCTATTATAACTTACCCTTTGTAAGAACATGGCGATTTAACACAATTCACGCTTTGTGAAGTTTGTGGTTGCCATGACGTTGGCGGGTTATAGTATTCACATTGTTTGGCCCCGAAACGGACAGCCTGAGCTTAGCGCCCGTCCATTAAAGTCACTACAAATTATTTCTTCGCCGCTTTTCCAAATTCCAACTGGCATGCCGAGTCGGTTTTCCAGACGATCCAGACACCGGAATTCATTGAAAAGTATCTGTCTCCTTCTACCAATACTAAGAACG
Organism: Heimioporus punctisporus; assembly: GCA_038094715.1. Taxonomy (NCBI): domain Eukaryota; kingdom Fungi; phylum Basidiomycota; class Agaricomycetes; order Boletales; family Boletaceae; genus Heimioporus; species Heimioporus punctisporus. The sequence goes on along the minus strand of JBBPUN010000058.1, from coordinate 14,593 downwards.
ACAAATGACGCGTCCACTAGTCAAGGAACTACTTTCACAAGCAAAATCCCTCACTGACGAGTATGAACAATGCAGCGAAATCGGGTGTATCGAAGAGGCGATTGAACTTGATCGCCAAGCTTTGTCACTTTGCACGCCTGGCCATCCACTACGAGCCATGTGTTTGCAATCCCTTTCAGCTCATATCTGGTATCGGTACAACAAACTTGGAGGAACGCAAAATATCAATGAGGCCATTGACATTGAACGGGAAGCATTGTCGCTATGTCCGGCAGGGCATCCGGAACGGTCGTGGATGTTAACTAACCTCGCAAATAGTCTTTTCATCCGGTATGGCGCCCTCTGTGAACTCCCAGACCTTAGTGAGGCGATTTGTCTTGATCGAGAGGCGTTGTCTCTTTGCCCTTCTGGCCATCCACTTCGATCGACTCCGTTGAACAATCTTGCAATTCGTGTCTCCATTCGGTACGACAGGCAGGGAGCAGTGGAAGATCTGATGGAGGCAATTGACCTCAATCGAGAGGCACTATCGCTCCGCCCTCCCGGTCACCTGCTTCGATCAGCTTCATTAAACAATCTTGCGCTCCGTCTCTCTGGTCTGTATGACAGGCGGGGAGCAGTTGAAGATCTCACGGAGGCAATCGACCTCAATCGAGAGGCATTGTCACTCCGCCCTCCTGGCCATCCAAGTCGGTCGATGTCATTAAACAACCTTGCGTCAGACCTCTCTACCCGGTACGACAGGCAGGGAGCGGTTGATGATCTCATGGAAGCTATCGATCTCATTCGAGAGGCTTTGTTTCTCCGTCCTCCTGGCCATGCGCTTCGATCGTCTTCATTGAACAATCTAGCGATTCATCTATCCTCCTGGTATGATAGGAATGGAGCAATAAAGGACCTGGTGGAGGCAATAGACCTCAATCGAGAGGCATTGTCTCTCTACCCGCCTGGACATCCGAATCGGTCATTGTCATTAAACAATCTTGCGACTCATCTCTCGGCTCGGTACGACAGGCAGGGAGTAGTAGAGGATCTCCTGGAAGCAATTGTCCTCGATCGAGAGGCGTTATCACTCTGCCCCCCTGGTCACCCCGAACGCCCATATTCACTGACCAATCTTGCGAATCGTCTCTGTACTCAGTACTTCAGACAGGGAGAAGTAAAATATTTGACTGAGGCAATTAACCTTGATCGAGAGGCACTATCTCTCCGCCCTTTTGGCCACCCGGAGTGGTCATCTTCATTGGGAAATCTCGCAATTGCTCTCAAAAATCGATATACACAGGTAGGTGCAATTTCAGTCATGATCTCGAACCTTTTCTCACTTTCTATCTTATTGATCTGTATAGCTCCACATGCCGGAGGATGAAAGGGAGATTTTCGAATTGTATTCCGAGTTGGCACGTGATATGCCAGCTGTGTCTTCTAATGACTTGTCTGTGGCAAAAGCATGGGCTAATGCTGCAGAAGAATTTCGCCACTCTACTACCCTTCTTGCATATCAAACCGCTCTCGGATTTCTTGTTTCGCATGTCACTGCTTTGCCATCGCTCCCGCGGCATCTGTCGCTTCTGAAGTCACTGGCTTCGTCACTCGCAGTTGACGCCCTCTCAGCCCATCTTCGTAACACGTCTCCCATGGGTGCGATTGAACTACTTGAACAAGGTCGTGCTGTGTTTTGGAGCCAACTCATTCGCCTCCGCTCCCCGCTTGATGACGTTGTCGCATCCGGCTCGGTAGGAAAGGAGTTGGCAGAGGAATATATTCGTCTGACTTCTGGTATTCACGAAGCACTCAGTTCGTCTGGTGAAAACCAATATGATAAAGTGTGGCATCTCAAAACAGATTTGGAAAAGACGATTTCTAGTATTCGCCAGTTGCCAGGTCTCTCCCGTTTCCTTCTTCCACCACTTTTTTCCGATCTCCAACTTGCGGCTGATGACGGACCTGTCATCATAGTCAATGCAAGCCAGTATGGTTGTGATGCGCTCATTCTGTCCGTTGGCAGTGGTCCTGTCCGCGTTCCATTATCTATCACGAAAAAAGATGTGGAAGGTTTGACGTCAAGGCTCTGTGCATTGACTCTACGCGCAAAAAAAGAGGACGTGACCCGAGAACTCTCCATCTTTCTGCGTGCGCTCTGGGACCAGGTTGTCTCGCCCATATTCTGCACTTTGGAACGCAAATATCCTCTTGGATCGCGCGTGTGGTGGTGCCCAACTTCGGAGTTCTCACGATTGCCCTTGCATGCCGCGAATCCCTACAGGAAAAATAAGAAGAGTTTTTCTGATCTGTACATATCGTCTTACACCCCTTCTCTGAGCGCGCTCATCCGCGCTCGTCGGTCTACCCCGTCACCATCCGGTCAACAGAAACGGTTCATTGCGATTGGTCAAGCAAACGCGATTGGCACGAGCCAACTCTATACTGTTGGTGCAGAACTCGCCAACACCAAACAGTGTCTCGATAGCCATTCTACGTTTTCGTGTGTCGAAGGCCAGGATGCGACCATATCTAGAGTGACGAAAATGTTGAGCAAGAACGAATGGGTCCATCTCGCCTGTCATGGCATTGCGTACCCAGAACGACCGTTCGAGTCCGCATTCGCTCTCCATGACGGACGTCTCACGATAGATCGCATAGCGCAGATGGACCTACAGGATGCCGAGTTTGCATACCTTTCTGCGTGTCATACGACGGTCGGAGACAAGGAGAGCCCTGATGAGTCGATTCACTTGGCAGGCGCAATGCAGTTTGCAGGATTTCGATCGGTGATTGGGACAATGTGGGCAGTGGATGACGGTCAGGCGGTAAAGGTGACGTCGGCATTTTACAAGAACATGCTGGAAGAATGTGGAGGTTTGGATCATACGCGAGCGGCATATGCGTTGTGGAAGACGATGAGGACGGTGAGAGGTGTGACACTTGATCAACGGATTCTATACGTACATATCGGTGTCTAGAATGATGCGTCGCATCGATGTTTTGCTATGTAGTCTGCTGTGTTCGAATCAAAGGACTGTTGTGGTGCACATGGTCGCATCTTCAACCTGTGGTGTTCTTATTTCACCTTTTTTTTGAATGCAAACACCACGGAGGATAACGTAGGAACTCGATCATACATATTGGACGACGAGAAATGCGTCCTGAGGATCCCCTAGGCCTATTGCTCTGGTAGATTGGAGTCGGTTTGTCAGCAAAATCAGGGAGACATGGATGCCATTAACCAGTTTGACAGTTGCTTCCCGGATGCTCGCGTCGCCGCCGACTCAAGGGCTGTGTGATGCTGCGGTCGTTACGGGTTTCGTGTCGAACCCTGAAGGCCTGATGGCTGAACACTGTTTCGCCGGTGGTGGGTTACTTGGAAGAAGACCTCTCGATGTGTAAGAAGAACAGGCGAGAGACAAAAAAAAAGGCAAAATGGTTGTTCGAGGTCGTCCGCATCATGATGTCACATGTCACATGTCATGTCATCTAATCAGACAGCCACTCTGGCATTCACGATCGAGAATGCAGTCATGGATCAATTTGACTGCAATGGAGTACTAAGTACATACTTTTCATCTGTGAGTAAACAACAATGTCTGGTATTATGTCTGTCAAACAAGGGGTCGTGGTAATGTGCCGTAATGGATACGTCGCCCCGCACCGTTAATGGAGAACGAACCGGGGTGGATTATTCTGCTCGAGACTCGGTACGCGGATGTTCCCTAAACAAGATGTCGAAACGTATGTACAGCCACTCGGTCAATCCCTTGTAGCCTCTCACTGCTCGCTGGGACGGTGTGAAGGAGCCTGATATACAGCACGGTGCGTCACTAGTGCGACACGTTGACATCGTCTAGCTAAGAGTGTACAGGTAAAAAGCTTGCCAACTAGAAAGTTTTGAATGGTGTCTTTTTTACCCGCACCTTCATTGCAAAGAGTAGTAAACACAAACCCATATACTCTATGCCTGTTCCAGAAAGGTTACTCGCTCGTGAAGTATACTTCGAGTACGATCCTAACGGTGATACCATTCCCATAGCCAACCAAATAGTACTCTATGCAATGAGCGTCAGTATTGGCAGCCCTCCAGCAGACTATGTTCTACAAGTTGATACTGGTTCCTCGAACATTTTTTTGCGGGTAGGTATTTCCAACCAAGATATCCAGCTGAACATCACCTTTGTTAATGGAGAAGAATGTAAGGTCTCCCTCGGTATAGCTAATGGTGTCGATCAGATTCAGACCAGGTGACCCATTGGGCGAAGTCTCACCATCGTCAACCAGTCGCTTGGTGCCATAACCAATTCGACCGGCATCGACGGTATCGTTAGTTTCGGGCCGACCAACCTCACACTCCACACACATTCCCCTAATCAAACATTAATACCGACCCTCCTGGATCGTCTCGTCGCGCAAGGATTGGTTGAAGAAAAAGTGTTCAGTATCTACCTTGCACCTTCGACAGCAGATGTGAACATCACGAGTGAGCATTCGGCATCTAGTTCTTGTATATTACTGAACTTGAAAATGCACAGATGGCGTTCTGATATTGGGGGGTGTCGACGAATCCTTGGTATGGAAGCAATCCTTGCCTTGCAGTTACGTTATATTCGCTGACCATTGTCAAATGTAGTTCGAGAGCGACTCGTTCCTTTGACGGATATATATCCAGCCTCGCGTTACTGGGGCATCAGTGCCACTTTGATCACATATGGAAACTAAACTATTGCCCCCAATTTTTCCGCCGGCATTGTCGACTCAGGCACCACGCGTGGGGTTTCCTGTCGACCTTCACGAAATAGGTGTCGTCTCATTAAGCGTTTATCAGTGATCCTCCTCGCCGAGGAAATTTTCAAAGCTTACGTGGGAGAGATCACAGGGGCATTTTCGACAACCAGATGGGGCTCGTTGAAATCCCTTCAGAGTCCGTCTCGTCGATGAAACCTCTCGGATTTGATTTATGAGGATGTTTGAATTCGATGTCAAAGTTCAATCGCTTCCACAAATTCAGAACGTATTGGTTGGTGGAGATGCCGATAAACACTATGGGGTGGTTGGACAAGCACCAACAGCTCCAGGAGAACCGCTGTTCAACTTCGTACTTGTAATGTTCTCCATGGAGAGATGCTATACGGTCAGTAGACGATCTTTGTGGGAGGCACTGTTGACCGGTTTCGGCTGGTGTTTGACGCAGTCGAGCACCGGATTGGTTGCGGACACGTACGTCGTCATTTCTGTCAGTCGGTTCATAACCGCTGATTCGTGTGATGCACAGAAACTACACGTTCAGCCAGTCGCCTTAGAATACATTGTTTGAGTACCCTCACATACATCTCCAAACTGTCCAAATTCTGTTTATTCTTATCATTTCCATGTATCGTCCGAGTCTTTCAACGATCTATCGTCGTCCGGACCGTTGCTTTCTCTCACGTGCTATTTAGCACATGGAAGCATCCTCTATTTCCCTTACATTCTCGTCGAAAACGATCAGCCTCGATCTTTCTTTCTTCTCCTTTCGTGCTCCAAGGCACAGGGACCGAGTACGTTTGTGGCAAAACTTCTAAATCCCTTTACGCCGTTCGGCTAATCATCGAGCCGTCCCTTGGACCAGCGCCAAACCAAGTGGGCTATAAATATGAGGATGAACCGGTCACCCTTGGGGTTTTAGACAGGGGGCGTCTTTGTGTGAATCGTGGGCGGTTCGACGATCGGGCTTCGCCGCCGCCCGTGCGTACGCGCGCGCGTGTGTGTGGAGGCCACCCGTCGCACGCGCGATGGCCGTCTTCCCGAACCGTCCTTCTCTCGCGAATCCGGGTACACGAGCCTTTGGTTGCTTACTCAAGTAAGAAAGTTCACCCTGGAGCGAGAACGAGAACGGCCGTCCGCGTATCCAAGACGACGAACAATGTAACCGGTGCTAGTGGCTGATGACCGATGATCGTGCTCGTTTACGTTCCAGGGACCGAAAACGGACAATGTGGCGCTCCGACCGGACCGAACATCCAGTGAGAGGAAAAACATTGCAGAAAAAAAAAGCGATCGATCGATCCATGTGTGGACGGCATGTTGCGACATGCGTTCACCTGACGCTCCTTTGATCGTAATGGAGCCCCGGATCATGGTGTTGTCAAGGGAAAGCGCCGGGAAGTTTCCGAACGTATTTGCTGAAGGGTTGGGGTTTTGTGATCCGACGCTGGAGAAACGTCCCGCTTCGTCATCTTTTTGATTTTTCGTTCAACCCTGGGGGGGAGAGATCCGGGGCATGGATGGCAAGCACATTCCCTCCCTCTCTTGGGACGCCACACGTACGAGTAAAAAAAAACGATCGAGCGTGATTTCAATACCGCATGGTCCCGGGTCATGAACGTGTCCCCGTCTGTTTGACCATCGTCCCAGAATGGGTGCACGTCATCACGATGCCAGCGCATACACACACACACACGGTTTGCAACGTGACAGATAACCCAACGCCCTCGACGAACGAACACGGTCATCCACACTGACGGTTCGGTTTTCGCCGCCGCCGCCCGTCTTGTTCGTTCGCGCTACTGATCGAGGGGATTCCTCAATCGTATATGAACATTCGATTGATTTTTTTTTTCATGCGACGTGATCGGGGTAGCAATCGAACATGAAAACGTAGACGGACGGGGAACAAAATCGTACGTGCGATGATCGCGCCTTGGGGTTTAGTTCGGGTCTCACCCTCTTTTCCAAAGAACTTTTTTTTTATAAAAAAATATCCTCCAAAAGAAAAAAAAAAGAAGGAAAAAAAAGGTGAGACACGAATCACCCACGTAAGAAGGGTGAAATACCCCAAACACGACTAACCGACGTCAGCCTTGATAGTCCTTCGATGCTTGACGGGCCACGAGGCGCGTGAAACGTCACGACGCTGGTTTCGCGTTTTGCCGTTCCCGCTTGTTGGACAGGTGCAATTTAAAACGGCGTCGCGTACGCGTCGGCGAGAGCCAAGCACCGTGGGGCCACGGTATGTTGGATGGTACTGCGGTGAGATGGTATCCCGGCGACGAGGAATGGGGACAGAAAAAAAAAAAAAGAGGGTGCCGTGTGGGCAACGTCCGAAACGTCAACGACAGGATCAGCTTGGAATGACGCATACGAAGAGAGGGTCGCCCAGGATACGCGATGTACCGAACAAACTAGACTGCGGTTGGGATGGCGCGATGCGGCTTATCGCAATCAGCGTCAAGTGGCGGGACCTACGGACGGAGCGCCTTGGCCTTGTTATTTCATTTCCGTTTATTTGATTTTCATGTCAAACGTCAACTCGAAAGAATCGCAATAAAGCGCCACCGGTCACAAGGACGATGCCGAGGGGGGAGAACGTAGAGGGTGACGGGGTACAACATTCTTTGAACTGGGAGGCGAACGAGATTTCAATCGCGCCGAGCGGTCGTCCAGGATACGGCGAGACAAGGTCCGCCCCACACGTTCGCGTCTTCTCTTGGTTCGTTGGCGGCCAATGAAACATACGCTCGGTAATAAACCAAAGCGGTCGTCGGTAAGCTGAGTAGAAAACGAGGAGGCACGGGTGACGACGACAATCAGGCTTGGCGGAGACGGGGCATTTGCCAGCGCGAATGCGATGCGTGAAACAATGGGGAACATTGGAAACCTGGAGCAGGGGGGGGGGGAAGAAAGCTTGTCGCGTTGTTCGGTCGTGCGGTGATTGTGATGTTGATGTGGGTGGATATGATGTAATTGTGATGGAAGATAATGTAAACATCGTAGAAGGATGCAATTTTGCCTGGATGGGACGATCATTTTCGGTGAATGAACGCGTGTGGCTATGGGGCAACAGCCTAGAGAGAGCCATAATAGCACTGACATGTTGCGAGTGGCGCATTTGATCGTTTTTTGAATTTATGTGTGGGTTGTGCGGTGATGCGGTGTTTATTTGATGACGGCGGCGCGTGACGAGCATACGAACGATGGTTTGGCTGGTGGAACGATCCGTAGATGTGAACGGTTCTTGTAATAGACCACACGCTTTCGGGTTCCCATCCGAATTTGACGCTGGCCCAACATGCGAGGGAAGGGCCGATGGAATCGCTTGTGTCCGGCCGATCCGGTGCCTCCCCAAGTTCGGAATCGAAATTTGAACGCGTTCCGAAGTCTAGAATCTGGGCTGATGACCAAATTTCCGCCAAGCCCATTTGAGCATGCATCGTTTTTTTTTTTTTTGTTCTTCCCTGTCTTCGAATCTTTCCTGCCTTGCCGGGGCTGACTGTGAAACTGTGAGCTTGGCAAAATGTAAACAGACTCGCCGGGAGAGACGGACGGGGTCTAGACTCGAATATATTAGAACCATTTGGTCATATGACGAACGGAAGTGCACGTTCGGAGCCAACGCGGACGTACGCAATCATGGGTGTCGTTGATTTGCCATACGCGGCGTAGCTGTGCTGCAGAGGCTGTTCGGACGAGTTCAGAGAGGGGATTGAGCGACAACGTTGAACGGACGGGCAAGACTGGCCGTGTCGGTTTCGCCGTCGATTTTGATAAGTGTGTACCGTCATCGCGTCCCAAGTGATAAATGAGACCCTATCGCTATATATCCATTCTCATGCGAGCAGCAGCAGTTGGCCGAAGCGATCAAATGAGCGTGATGGAATGATGAATGTGGGCGCGGTTCAGCTCGGAATGTACGTGAGCGCTGACAGCCTGATCGTTTTATCCTTTTCTTCCAAAACGATGCGCAAAAAGAGTGGGAGACGGATTCGTCTTCATGAGCATGTCAGTAATAGGACAAGTTAACCTCGGTGATGTCGGGTCACGGATGCAGTACGTGTGCGTAATGATGCATCTGTCTCACGGACGGAGTCGGTGCAACGGCTGGAGCGAGAGACGAAGAAGAGGGTGCGCCCATGGCTGCTAAAAACTAGACGGATCAAAAAGGACCGCCATAGCGTCTGGATAGTCGAGCATCCGTTCAGCGAGACAACATATCCTTTATGGTACACGATTAAATTCGTCTCGTGGGAAGATGATTGGGGAGATCTATGCCATCCGCCAAAGGGATTCGGAGGAGCGACTTCGCGGCAAGACACGAGCAGCCGACCGAGTCCGTGCAGGGTGCCGCGGGGCGATCTCGTACGAAAAGTTGAGGGGGATTATCCCCCAGGCGTTCCTGTACTCCTTGATGCCAAAGTTTCCGACAGGCTGGCGGGGAGGGCGCTTGGGACGGGCGTCGTCGAGACACGGTACCTAGGAACGGACGGAAACGGAACGACGCACACGACGCGGTGAGGACGCGAGCGTGAGGATGTGGGAGACGGCGGCCGTGCCCGGGTATGTCGAGCACGCCGGCTGTGTGGGCCAGACATGCTGAACACGAATCATTCCGCGACTGGATTCACATCCCCGCAACACCCAGGCACACGCAGGGTCACGCATTTCACGGCATGGGGCTGGACGCCAAGGCGAGCAGGACTGGCGGTGCTGGTAGTCTAGACTTGCTCTCGTTCACGGGCGTGCGATAAGACGTGTGTGTGTGCGGACGGAATGTCGATATTGGATGTGCTCACAGCATTCAGGGGACGACGATTGCCAATCAATTTCCTTGGAAGGGGTCGTCGTCGAGCGTCGACGGAGCGTGCCTGGCACTGAGCGGTGCGTCTACGTAAAGCGGGAGGAGGAGTTGATTGACCAGGCACGGACGATGCCGGTGGAAATGTCCAAAAAAGGCATTTCTTGTCGTAATCTGCTGATCGGGTCGAGCAGACTTTTTGGCGCAGAGCTGAGCCAGCGTCGCGATGTGTGTGCGACGAAGACGGAGCCCGGGGGGAGGGGGGGTCTCGAAGGAGGGGGGGGTCTTGGCTTTGATAAGCATGGCAGGTGTCAACACACGGCAGTGACAATGCGACCGGTGCCGTAGCTCGGCGGGGCTGTTCCTGAACCAAACTGTCGGCGCAGATTCAAAGTCCGACGGTGCGGTGCCTTAATTGAGCATCGAGTTTTCAGTGCTGATTTCAGGCACCTTTTTAGAAGTTGTCGTTCCTCTTTTTCCTTTTTTTTTTGTTCTTTTTTGTGTGTGCTCTTTGCCTCGCTCATGGACGACTCAAAACCGGGCGTACTCGACGCAGACAACGTCGCTGTTCCTTCTCCCCCTCTCTCTCCCAAAGACGACCAGATGGCCCTCGTCGCCACAAACACCTCCCCCCTCCTCCCCTCCCCACCCACCGCCGGCGTCGCGAAGCGCTACCGTCCTGCGCCTGCAAAGACCTTTCAGTGTCGCGGCTATGGCGAGTGTCGGATGGTCTTCAGCAGAAGCGAACACCTGGCCAGGCACATTAGGTAGGTCCCAGGCACTCTTGCCCTCCACCGTTCGATCTTATTTATCTCCGTCCAAGGAAACACACCGGCGAACGTCCCTTCACCTGTCATTGCTCAAAGCAATTTTCGCGTCTCGACAATCTTCGTCAACATGCCCAGACCGTGCACGCCGACAAGCAGGAGCAGAACGAGAGAATGATGCGCGAGCTCACCTCTCTTCACGCTTCCATGGCTGCCGCAAACAAGTCTGGTCAGGCCAGAGGCAAGAGAGGTCAGACTACCCTTAACGCTGCCACCTCGGCTACCTCCAACAACACATCTCACGACTCTTCCCTCCACCACCTCAGCCAGGTTAAGGAGGAAGATATTAATGGCGCTTCCATTCCGATGCATCAGCGTCCCGGTACCAGCACTGGTTACGAAGCAGGAGACGCCGCCCTCTACGCCGATGGTTGGAACACCGACCTCGACCGCTCAGATCCGCGGCCTCCCAACAACCATTCCTTTCGTGACTCCAACCAGTCCTTTCGTGTCCCCCCAGCAGCATCAAATACTTCCGCGTACTTCGGCCAGCAACAGTCGCAGTCCTTTCTCTCCCTCTCCAACGCACTCAACTTTGGATTCTCCACACGGGATGGTCGCCCCGGATCTAGCAACAGCCGTCCACCCACTGCAGGTGGTCCAGACGCACATGCTCGAACACTCCCACCGCTCGCAGCAGTCGTCTCCGCTTCAATCCCCTCCCCATCCTCCCAATCGTTCCCCATCCAGTCACAACCCGCACAACACCTACTTCCCCTACCAGGCGCAGCCGCACTTAGACGACCTTCAACCGCTAATCGGCCAGGCACAGCTCCAGCATCATACTACCCAGCAGCAAAACCTGCCTACGCTGGAGGGCCCGGATTGGTCCATCAACCAGAACTATCCTTACCCGTCTATGGACGTAGCAGCGAACTGGCAGCGGCAGCAGCAGCAGCAGCAGCAGCAACAGCAACAACAGCAGTCGCTTTCCAACACAACCCATTCGAGGCAGATCCTCCATCACCCACAGCAGGCGCATACGACTCACCGTTTTCCTTCCACCCACCGGCACTCACCGAATCAACAGCCTATGGCGGGTCCCTCGAGCCTTCATCAGGCATCCCTCGCAAACGACCTTTCTCAGGAATTGACGGCCCCCAGGATGAGGGCCCACGTCGAGAACCAACCGGCGGTCTATCAGAATACGAATATGGCTCCGAATCACGCCCTCAGTCTCGACGGCTCACCGTCCTGGAACTCTGCAATGACGCAGATGCAGATGGCGGAGTTCGATCATTTTTACAGAGCGCCGGCGGAACAGCTTCACGGCCAACTACCTCCTCTGGACTCGTCTCATCCGCATCTGCCCTCGCACTCGTCGATCGAACTCCCGTCGTCGGCCACACACTACTCCCAGGAGCTCAGCAGACAGCAATTTCAACAGCTGCGTCAGCAACATCTCCGGTTGCAGCAGGCCCGACGGCATTCGGTGGAGGGCGAGTATCTCCAGCACTACGCCGGGACGCTACATCACCATCAGGGCTCACAAGCGCACAGTTTCTTGCCGCTCAACGAGGAGCATTCACGGCTTCACCTTTATCAGAACCATCGCGGAGCCCACGATCCCAGCCAAGCCCCGCTTCCTTCGCCGCCGTTGCTCGATCCGTCGCCGTACACTCAAACCCAACATCTCCATCCACACATGCAGCAGGGGCATCCGCATTACCTCGCCGAGGAGAATCACAACACGAAGTACGATCCACCGTCGCTGCGGCGTACTCCTCCGCTGCACTTGGAATGAAGGTATGAGAAGAAAAAAACAAGTGCTCTTTAATTCGTATATCCAAATTTTCTGGTAATCATCGGCGTCGAACAATGGTCTCTTTCTCGTTTACGTCCGCTTCTTCTTTCTCTTTCTTTTTTCGAATGTTGGCTCTCCTGCTCGAACAAGTATGATGTGATCTACATACGCGTTTTCGCAAGTATATATTTCTTCTATTCCTCGTTTCTTATACCATGTCACTTTTAATTCGCCCCCGCTTTTTTTTTTTACCCTCTTCCATTAGTGTGCATAAACGAGGATGCATGACCCTAGTGGATTTTTTTTTTTCCTTCTTTCTCGCTCTCAATGTAACACACTGTACCTGTCTGACAATCCCAATTTCTAATCTCCTAAGCGTGCGAGTGATGTCTCCCGATATAGACATGCCAGATGACACATGAAAATAAATAAATAACAATTTGTCTTTTTCTTTTTCTTTTTATTTACCAACATGCTGCGTACAATGTAAGTCGGTGGAGAGAAAGAGCAAAGAGAGGTGACGACATGATTGACGCTGCAGAAAACCCCGGAATGCGCGGTCGAAACGAGCGCTCGAGGCGAGGGAACCCAAGGAAGTCGAGGACGTACGAACGGCGGTGTTCGTGCGTGGGACCAAGACGGGCGAGGTCGTACAAAACGCGATGAAGGAGCTCGTGCGTGGCGGGGCGTGTGGAACGGGGACGCTAAAATAACACGAGCACAGATGCTGCTCAAAAAACCGCACGCGATCTCGTTTTCGAAAAAGAACGTGTGTCGGCCGTTCGAGGACCCTTCGTCGATCGCGTTTTGGGCGGGCAAAAACGATGCGTCCATGTTTGTCATCGGCCAATCGACCAAGAAACGACCGAACGGGATGGTGATCGCGAGAACGTTCGACGGCCAGGTGTTGGACATGTGTGAGGTGGGCGTGGAACGGTTCGCGTCCATGTCCGGTTTCAAGGCGAGTCACAGACGTGGCAAAGATCCGGTTCGTTCGTCGATTGATCTCTCTTTTTTTTTAAAAAAAAAAAAAGACGCCGAAAGCGCCGCAAGGACATGTTCCGCTGATGCACTTCGCGTCGGAGCTGTTCGAGACGCATCCGCGGTTCGTCCAGCTCAAGTCGCTCCTCCTCGCGCTCTTCCAGGCCGAATCGATCGCGTCGGTGTGTCTGCCCGGGTTGCAACACGTGATCAGTGTGACGGCTGCGCCGGGAGATGCCGGACTTGTGCACGTGCGGACATACGCGGTCACGGGCACGGGTACACGTGCCGAGGTGGCGTTGACGGAAATGGGACCCTCGCTCGATCTGACGTTGCGTCGCTGGCAAGAGGCGGATCTGGACGTGTGGAAGGCGGCGATGAAGCGGCCAAAACTGAAGAAACAGGACGTGGAAAAGGGATTGGGCAAGCGGAAGAAGAACGTCGAGATTGATGAAATGGGCGACGTGAGGGGGAGAATACACGTCAAGCAGGACCTTTCGACGTTGCAGACGCGCAAGATGAAGGGCTTGAAGGCCGTCGAGGACGAGGACGGACCGCGACGAAAGCGAATTAAAAAATAAATGATTTCTTGTTGTTGTTTTACGTAATATGAAGTGGGAGCGTGTACCGGTTTTGATTTCCTTTTTCTTTTTTCTTTTTTTTTTCTGTGAATGAAAATTCTCATGCGAGCGATTCTCGTCTTCTCACTGACCGACTCGTCTCGTTGACGCTCTTTGTTCTGACGTTCAGCTCGAGGTTTTGGCCACTTTGACTCTCGGTCGCTATGGCAGCTTCATCTACCACCCAAGGCAAGTCGTACCTTTTTTTTTCTCTTTCCTGAAGTGATCTCACACATATCATCGTAGGTGGCGTCACATCGACGACGACGACGTGCGTTTTTGATGTCTTCCTCCTCGTCCTTTTTCGAAACTCACTCGTTCATGACAGCCCCACCTCGTCTGCCACTACCCCCACCCCATCCTCCACGCCGTCTTCCGCTGTCCCGACCAGCACCACTTCTTCGTCTTCTTCCACTTCATCTTCATCTTCAACCTCCTCCACTTCTGCGACGACGACGCCGACGACATCCGCGACATCCACTTCCTCGTCCTCATCCACCACATCGACGCCATCTGCAATCGCAACCGTCGTGTCCGCGAGTGGGTCCGTCGAAACGATCACCGTCACCCCCACCCCGACCACCTCCTCGACCCCGCAAAACAATTCGACAAGCTCAAACTCGTACGTAACACACTTGCACCGAGCACTCGGAGCTTAGCCGTCCGACAGGTTCTTTTCGAACACAAAGGCCGTCGCGGCCGTATTCACCGTCGTCGGCGTAGTAGTCATCATACTCGTGATCGTGTTCGTCACAAATGCGATCCGCCGCCGTCGTGCCAAGAAATTCGATAGAGACGTGGCAGAAGCGGCCGCGGAGGCCGTCGCCACATCCCGTTCGCCGTTCGACGACTACGCGTACACGAACAACGGGAGCAGCAG
>JBBPUN010000057.1:0-29186 GCA_038094715.1 Heimioporus punctisporus | reverse complement strand
GAAGCGCGTCGAGGACGACCGGGTTGGAGACAGAGGAGGAGGTTAACTTGGTGGCCAGTGCGGAATCAATGAGGTTAACAAAGAGCAAAGGGGGAAGAAGTGTGGTCCCGACATTGTCATCATTGGAGGGAGGAAGGAGGTCAGGGCGTCGGGAGAGGGCATCAGGGGCAGAGAGGAGTTTTCCCGGGACGTGGATCATTTTAAGGTCAAAGTCTGCCAAGTCGATAAGCCAGCGGGCTTGCTGTCGATTGAGGTTTTGGGGTTGGCGAAAGAATGTCAGATTTTTATGGTCAGTGAAGACCTGGATTGGGAATGGGGATCCATGGAGGTAGTGACGCCATTGTTTAAGGGCGCGGATTACAGCGAGAAGTTCTCTGTCGTAGATATCATAGTTTCGTTTGGCGTCCCCGAAGGCTTGGGATAGGTAGGAGCATGGGTGCCAATCGCCGTTTGAGTCAGTTTGGAGAAGGACTCCCCCAGAGGCGAATTTGGATGCATCAGTAGCAATGGCGAAAGGGCGGGCTGGGTCGGGGAGAGAGAGTACAGGTTGGGAAAGGAAAGAGGATTTCAATGTATTGAAAGATTGTTGTTGGAGGGGCGTCCAGTTCCAAGGCGTGGCTTTCTTGGTCAAGTCTAGGAGGGGTCTGGCAATATTGGTGAAATTAGGGATGAATCGGTGGTAAAAGTTGGCAAAGCCAAGGAAAGATCGAACATCTCTAAGTTTATTGGGAGTGGGCCAGTCGGCTATTCCTGCAAGTTTGACAGGGTCCATGGCAAGTTCGCCTGGTTTGACAATCATGCCTAGATAGTCTACTTCTGAGGCAGCGAAGGTGCACTTCTCGAGTTTGAGGTGGAGATCCAGCTCGATCATTCGCTGAAGAACTCGTTTGGTTTGTTCATCATGAGTGGATTTGTTGGGGGAGAAGATTAGGAGATCGTCCATGTAGATAACTAGCCATCCTTCAGAAATCATGTCGCGGAATGAATCGTTCATAAATCGTTGGAAGGTGGCAGGGGAGTTGGTAAGGCCGAAGAACATGACCATTGGTTCGAAGATGCCTTTGTGAGTGATAAAGGCTGCTTTCCATTGATCACCATCTCTGATCCGGACATTGTTATAGCCCCATCTTACATCAAACTTGGTGAAGAGTTTGGCGTCTTTGAGTTGGTCGATGAGGTCAGAGATTAAGGGAAGGGGGTAAGCATCTCATGTGGTGTGGTCGTTAAGGTATCGATAGTCTTGACACGGGCGGAGTTTCCCATCTTTTTTCTTGACGAAGAAGAAGGGGGATGCTTGTGGGGATTGGGAGGGTCTGATTTTTCCTGAAGCAAGGTTTTCGTTGAGGAAATCTTCCGTCGCTTTCCGTTCTTCAGCAGTGAGGGGATAAATTTTACCAACTTTGGGTTTGAAGGAATTGTTGAGTTGAATTGCATGGTTATAGGATCTGGAAGGAGGGATGTGATCTGCCGATTCTTTGGAGAAGACGGAAGAGAACATGGCGAATTCATCGGGTAGGGTCGGAGGGGGTTTCTTTTTGTCAGCTTCTATCGCTAGTTTGGTCGAGGTGGTAAAGGCATTAATAACGGCAGGGGAGTGGAGTAGGAACCTAGAGCCGTGTTTCATTACACGGTTAAGGTGATAGGCGGATACATCGGCAGAAGGGAGGTGGTGGCCCATATAATATTCGTTATATTGAAACAGTCTGTCGTGTCGGACTGGATCTGCTCCTACGTGTCATATGGCTTTGGCGATGGGAGGGGGTGGTTTGGATTTAGCTGAGAGATGTAGTTCTCGAGCAATGTTTTCTTGGTTGTAAGCGGTGGTTTCATCGTTGGTGGTTTCGATGGAGATGGTTCGTTCAGCCCAGTCAATGAGCAGTTGGGTTTTCTTCAACCAGGGCATCCCAAGGATCATGTTGGAGGAGCCACAGTGCATAACGAAGAATTTCACTTTTTGGTGCAGGTGGTTTATTCGTAAGAAAAGGGTCGAGGTGTATTTGATCATTCCCGCTTGGTTCATAGTGTTATCGACGTTTGTTACAGGGATTGGGGTGGGGAGTTTATCGAGAGGGAGTTTATGTTTCCTGGCGAAGTGCCAGTCGATGCAGCAGATGTCGGCTCCAGAGTCGATGAGGGCGTTTGTTTTGACGTCTTTCCCGGAGGTAGTCACGATCGAGAGGGGAAGTTGTACATTCTTCTGAGTCGGATCGGCTACAAGTACATGGGTTCTACAGACGGAGGTACCATGCGTCAGGGTGGTCCTCCTGTTTAAAAATCCTGGGAAAATGCCACCCTTCTGATGGTGGTCTTTGTTTCATCGTCATTGTCATCATCGACCTCTTTGAGGAAGGAGGTTTGTTCAGCCTTTCGGACTTTCTTGTCCTTCAGCGGGGCTTTCTTCGAATCAGAAGTAAAATTTGGGCATGCAGATGAAAGATGCCCTTTGTTTCGGCAACGGAAACAGCATCCTTCAGTGATACACCGTTTCCTTTCTTCGGGGGTAAGTTTGCCGACTCTAACAGCATCGACATCCATAGCATTGGGGTCTTTGGTGGGGGTAGAAGTTGAAGGGGAGGTTGAATGAAAGATTTGGGTTTTGGTGTGATGGGATCGAGCACCGATTTCTTTGGTCCTGTTATAGACCGTTTGGAAGTGGATGGCCTTCTCATACCAGGCCTTGATCGTAGTGGGGATGGTGTCCATTCCATAGATTCTTTCCATAAGTTTCTTTGGCATTCCAGCGGCGAGGAAGTTAATAAGGATGGCGTCTTCAGTAATCCCAGACAAGGCTACTTTGTTCTGGAATTCAGCAAGGTATTCGTTTAGTTGACCACCATTGGAGATAGTGGTGGTGGCCAACCAGGTGATGGCATTGTTCTTAACATTGTGGGTTTTAAAATCGGCATCAAATTTGACAAGGAAATCACCGAATGTGCCGAAGTCAGGTTTGGTGAGAGCAAATGCCTGTCGTCTGAGGGTATTGGCCCAGATGGCCGCTGGTTCTTCAGTCATATGTGACAAGGTGAAGGCAATCTTCTTGTTGTCGTCATCGTAGACTTTTTCATTGACAAGGAGATAGGATCGGACGGTGACCATCCAGGCATCGGCCTTTTTAGGGTCTCCATTGAATGGTTTCGGGGCGCCGAGGTGGAGTTCAGTGTGTTTTGTAGTGGAAGTCATTGTCAGAGGGAGAGTGGGGAAGGTATGGAGGAGGGGCAATGGGGGTGGTAGAGGTGGTGGGGTTCCGAAGGGAAAGGTTCATTGGACAGGGGTTGGGGAAGGGGGGGTGGGAGCTCGAGGGATGTAGAGTGATGATGAGAGGTTTGCAGTAAGGTCGAGAGTATCGTCGGGTTCGGTTCGTACCTCGACGTCGTCGGAGTGTTCAGAGGGAGAAGAGTGATCTTCTGGTTCGGGGTCAGATGGTTCTGAGTCGCGAGATTCCCTCCACTGAGTGTTAGAGGAAGGTATGGTGGACAAGTACTACGATGGTATGCCTGTACAAGGAGAACCTTGATCTTTTGTTACGTCCGTAGGTCGAACATAAGACTCGATGAGGTCTAATAGTCAAAGGTTCTGGGTAAGGATCGTACCCGTGGTGTCCAAAGAGAGTCTGAGTGAGACTTATGACGCAACAAGATGGTTGCTGGCAAAGTCAAGAGACGTTTCAAAGCAACGTCTTAAGGCTTTTCGAAGAAGCAAGGTCCTTTATTCAAGGAAGAGTTTACAAGATATACTAGAGCAAGGCTCGAGTAGATCAAGGTTAAGGAAGAAGAATGGTTGCGCAGGAGAAAGGGTATATATACCCGAAGGAACAAATGAGTGCAAACAGGTTAAGTAATATTGAATAGAACTTCATGGAATGTGGTGGAAATGATGACTAAGCAAGTGAGTATTTTGGTAAAGCCAAGATGGGAAGGGATTAGTCATTGGAAGAAAAGAAAATGGTAAGTCCTAGGAATCGTAACAGAATACAGAAATGGTACAGGACAGCAAGTATATAAGAGAAGGAACATGTAAGCATGGAATCTCATAGAATGTGAAGGAAAGGAAAGACTAAGCAATGATGACAGATATTGCTGTGGAGGAGGCTGTCCAAGGAAACATTGAGAATGGAATGACTACACAAGAATAATAGAAGTATGTGGATGCCCAGCAAAGAGGAGGAAGTGGAAGTATTCATATAAAGAAAGGAAAGTACCCAAGATAGGAAAGATGGTGGGGCAAAGGTAAGATACTATGAGTAAGTGTGAATGAAGGGAGGAAACTGTAACACTGTCAGTGATAAGCAGCAGTGGCATGTCCCCCACAACCCTGTCCCTCATAACCTTGCCTCTCATACTTCCTGCAATCACATCAAGTTTTATGCCCATTATCAGTGCAATGGGATGCTCTTCAGCTGCCATTCCACTCATATTGGAAATAGCCTGGTAATGTTCTATCCATCAGGCAGCATGGATTTGATTCCTGGTTGTATCAAATACATTTTCCAGGACAATGGTCAAATCCATTTTGCTGTCCAATGCCACCTTTCTATTGATTCAAACACTGATCCTTTCCAACACTATCCTTACTTTCCAGCTCACTTGTACTCCAAAGACTTGGACTGCAATCTCCAGATAATCCATCTGATAGCAGTAGTGTCACACTTTGCACGATGGCACTTTTCTGTTGATCATGTGGTCATTTTAAGGTTAATGAAGGTTAGTTTCCCATCAGTACTCTTTAATTTTGTTAATCTTGCTCCTTCAGGACTAAAGTATCTTTACCTGCTGAGATTTGTGTACCCATGACTACTGATAAAAATATTATCGAGTTTTGACAATTTGTGCCATTTTCACTCAGATAATCAGATTACTTTGAATGGATTGTAACAATAATGCAAACTTCTCAGTGGTCTTTACCGTTCTCATCCTCTACTGGCTTGCCATGACTTATATTACTCTTACAATCATCCACAGACATGGTCTCTGGGCACCTGGCATCCACCTAGTGCCTGCCATCTGCCTATATTGCACCCACTGTGTCACCCATCCTATTGCCTGATAACTTTTAGACATTCCAAAATATAAAGTTTCATGAATTACTTATAGGCTGACTAAGATCAAATATTTTATTGTTTGCGAAACTCTTTTATTTTAGGTAACATTATGTGAATTTCAAAATATAATATTTACAGCCACATATTATGCACTTGGAGAAGATAAACTTATTGTGAAGATTATGGTATGTGTTATTGTTAATATTTTCTATTTCCTTATGTGGTACTGAGAAGTTTCATGATAATTTTAGATTTTGTGCAGTATTATGTGATCCCTCAGAATATAAGATTATCTACCCCTCCAAAACAGTTAATGAAAATATTTAATGGTCTAATTACATTATGGAATATATTCTCAGGCACTTATAATGTCATAAGTCCCGGTGTGTTATATACGATACGAGTCAGCGTGTGAGAACTATCATGTGAGGAGTGACCGTGAATAGTGACATTAGTCATACTTGTCACACAGATATTCCGGTGGGTACTCACACCGTGGATGCGTGACAACTTTGGCTTTGTTTTGCGCCGTTTGAAACCAGTTACAATGTCCATCTATCGCTGCGGTCTCATCAGACATGGGCGTCAAACCTCCTCACATGCCACTGTGATATTAATATAATTCCTCTCAGATGTACAATATCACACGGCTTTCAACTTCCACACATCTCTGAGCTCAGAACACCTATGCCTAAATCTCCACAGGATATCTACGCAAGACATCTTCTATCACTCCGTGGATACCCTTTATGGACCCCTGAGCCAAGTCGTCAGTTCCTAGCCTATCGGCGAGATGGTCTTCGGATTGGCGACGTTGGAGTCGTGATTCCAGAGGATGGTTGTTTTGACGTCTTTTTTAACTTGTGCCTACCACATGATCATCCCTTCCACCAAGCCACTTGGTGTTCCGGACAATTTCGAGCCCATCCAGCTAAGTGATACTGACATTGGAACTGTTGTCAACGCAGAGAATCCAGGTCGGATCCTTGCGACATCCTCGGTCAAAACAGTTGGAACCATTCAGCATTCTCCATTAGGGTATGTCACTGTCACTCAATTAAATATCAAATGACTCACGTGCCAAATGGTTTTCATCTAGGACTCGATCGTCCGGACTGGAATACCAGTTTAACTTGTCTTCTAGCAAAGGTGCACTCCTTATCTTGCCAGAAGGCGCCGAGCGTCATGACCTTCGGAATCATCATCGCTTCTTGGAGGCCGCAACACGCCATGGTGTCGACTAGTATCGTTTTGCAGAGGAAAAAGTGGGTTAGATTATCGGGAACGACCCCCTCTATCTGATCACAGGGCTATACAAAACACGTTCGTGGTCCCTGGCCGCATTTGAGAAGACGACAGGGAACGCCGAATACCCAGCACAATTGACTGGCATGTAGGGCCTTTCGATAATTACGGGATTCCGAACCAATCCGTGTTTATTTGGGGATCTAAAGTCGCACATAGTACTGGCCTTTTTGGAACGAGATGGATTACCGTCAAGGCAGACGCTCCTTCCACGCGACCGAATCAAGTCCAGCCTACTAGTATGGTTCCAGGAGACTCGTGGCTATCACATGTTTTCAGTGGTCTGTCTGCTGGAAAGACTGGTGATCCGAGTGCAGTCGCGACCAAACTACTCTTCTGTAGTTAAAATAAGTGGTTCCCCGTCCACAAAGGTTGATAGTCCACCAAAAGCCATCGAAGATGCTACCACTGTTGCACTCCACCCTCTTTTGGTACCACCATTGAATTGGCGGGGTAAACACGTCCCCTGAATTGTGTGCCTTCCTCCTCGCCAAGATTGCTTTGATATTTTATCCTCTGAGTCTTGGGCAGAGATAAGGAACGAGCCAGCAACGCAGCCGCATTCGAGTTACTTCAAGATCATATGCCAAGCCTTTCCAGGGTCGATTAGGGTGTCCGGGAAATTTTCCGCAGTTGGCATTACCTGTGGACAAGTGCTGGATCAAATATTTGCGTTTCTGAACGAAGATATGCAATGGGAAGAGTATGAATGATTCGCAAGGGAGCGCTTTCAAAATCACCGTTAAACCCGGCGACGGTACACTGAAGAGAAGCTTTTGGTTAGGTTCTAAATACTATTTCGGAGGACTAGTGGCTACCGATGATTTCGTGAGGGAGCGTCGGTATAGACGGGTATCTGGTATTGGGTCGCCTGGTACCTATGAGTTGATATGCATCTAGAAAGTGAACGCTAACAGGATAGTCATCATCGATATCCGACACGTGAACTCAGTGAATCCAAGATCCTGTCAGAACGCTGGTTGATTTTAGAATCAAACAGCCTTCCGACGTTGGCCTCGGGTCAGAAACGGGACGTCTTGGCCTGTCACTGACAACAGACGAGCTTTCGTAGCTTCCGAGACCGACACACGCCGCATATCCAACTTGACGTTCAAGTTAGGAGGCGTATCGCTACAATTTACCCGAAACAAGTTGTCTGATATTGACATACAAGGTGAAAAAGCGAAAGCGAGATGAAAAAGAGGCCGGTGGGGCACAACATAGTATCTACCTCATACACTGAATACGATGTGGGTTACTTAGTTTTAACGCTGACGGCGGGTACCTTATACCCATGCTGCGTGTACGGTGTTGGTCCCCAAACCCGTGATCAGACCCGTGTGCAACCCTAACAGTCTGTACCATATTTGCTGAAGGCTGTTGTTAGTCTCCATGTCACAACCTTGCTATCAACCCGACGACATCCCTCACGCGCTGTCCAAAGCCCAAGAAAGAAGAGCGGTCGAGTTTCTCGAGTATTCGTTTCAAGACATTGAAAGTTCGTTCAAGAAACGGTATGCAAGTTCCCGCTCGTCACGATCGACTCAACCCCCTTTCTACACAGCTCCGAGCCATCCTTGACGAAGCTCCCCACGTTGACGTCCTACCTCGACGCGATGCACCACGTCCTCGCGTTCGTCCTCCAAATCCCGCCCATCGATCCCTCCACGCCGCTCCGCACCGCCTTCCTCCTCCGGCTCACCAACGACGTCATGAACGCCGTCCCGGGTTACCCGCCCGACATCGACGACCTCTCGCAGCTCCTCGACTTTCTCGACGATCTCGACGAAGCGTGGTCGGTCGTGCTCAACGCCCAGATCTGGCATCCGTCCACGGGCGCGATCGATCTCATCGTGCCCGTCGACCGCATCGACCCCGATCGTCCGATACGCTCGACGCCCGCGAGCCAGACGGACCGGACGCGGTTGCACAGCTTGCTCGTCACCGGTACGGCCGGGCTCGAGGAGTGGCTGGCACGGTTGGAGACGCCGGGGGAGGACTACCAGCTCGTGCTCGAGAGGGCGGGTCTGATGCGCCGTCTGGACGATTTGTTTTCAAAGACGCTCGCCGAGACGGGGAGCCTTTCCGAGCCGCTCATCGATCCGGACGGACTGAGTACGTGTTGAGGTTCGCGTGCGACGTCTTTGGTGAGCTTTTGGTGTCGTGAATCGGTGTACGTGATGTTTGACTGACGCATCCACGGCCTTATCGACATCACGATCGTGTTTTCTGTCATCCTACAGGCAATTATTCACCGTCTGACTCATCAATCGAGCAATAAACTTGAGCCGCTAAATGTCCAGGTCGGAGGAGTTTGGACGACTTCATTTTACCTGATCTGGACGGCACTGCAGATCATATACGGTAAGCAGCTGCGCCAGCGGCCACCCGAGGCAATCTTGTTTTATCGGTACATGTCCGATATGTGGTTTTAGGGAGGGGAAACGGAGGTGGACGTGGAGGATATACAATCAACTTTTATGAAAAGAAGCGAAAAATGTATTGATTGTTTCATGCCGTACCCTAGTTTCAAGCAGAGACGTTCGAAAAACCAGTCTACTGTAATCAGTGTAATGAAGATGGAGATAAATACCAAGCGGAAAACAAACATGTACGGAGGGAAACTATGAAGAGACATGTCGATAGACGATTAAACCGGGAGAGACTGTCGCCGTTTTTATACATGTACAATGAGTGAGAGAAAGAATCGAATGAGAAAAGAAAAGAAAAAGGTACAAAGGTACCTTGTCCATCCATGCAGCGAGAAAGGGAAAACCCACTAGGAAACTATACACATCAAACACTCGTCTATGACGCGGCTCAGGAAAAACGATGGTCTGATCTCGTAAAGCACCAGGCGTCGTCACGTTCTCAAAGGTGACGGGTCTATCCGTGACGAGCCAGACCGCAAAAGACATGCTTCTAGATGATAAAACAATCATCAGACGCGCACGGCCGTCGGATGAGTCGAGTTACTTGAATCAAAGGGGAACCGCGCGGGCAAGTGAGACGTAAAGCCTTGTGGAGGCGAATGAGAAAGCAGGTAGCGCTCAATACTCGACGTCGACTGCGAACGAGGGAGGGATTCGGATGACTCGTGGAACAAGGAATCCGCACCAGTATAAAAACAAAATCTAAAGAGCCAGATGAGCGTCGATGCACAATGACTAGACAAAAAAAAACGTACTGATCGATGAATTGCTTATAACTCGTATCGCTCCGAGAGCTATCAAGACCAGGAGAAAACAAGGGCGTGCTAGACGACGTGCTCAAGGAACTCGATTGCGAACCCTCATAAGGTGTTGTCTCTTCCTTTTCTCCCTCATTAACTGGCTCAATTTGCACCGACAGTGGCAGCTTTTGTGTGGTTTTCGGTGACATGCCTTCCAAAGACCCCAACTTTTCACTAGCAAACGGATATGATCGCACCCTTGGCAACTGGGCGGCGCCATCCTTGTTCATTAGATTATGGCGCAGAGGTGACCCCGGAGGCGTCCTCCGCAAGGTGGGAGACTCCCCCATGGAGTTGTCAAAGTAACCTCTATGATGATGACGTTCCCGGCCGTCTTGTGAACGGGTCGAGTCGGGATTACCAAGTGAAGTAGCAGCAGGCCTAGAACGGGTAGGCGGTGTAGGCGAACTATCCATCTCCTCCGCCTCTTCCCGAGGTGTTTCGAGGGGCGGTGGTGATTGAATCCGGGGAGGGGTCGGGGCTTGTTCGGTCTCTGATGCCTTTGACGAATTAGACCAGGGTGCGACAGCCGAGCCGTTATCGGTCGAAGCGCCAGATGGGTATGTATGCGTACGCGTATGGCGGTTAGACGGAGAGGGGAAAAACCTTTCCGCTTGGGTCTTGTAGGCCGAAGCGAAATCATATCGACCCGACGACGGTTTAAGGAAAGAAGAATATTGGTGATCAGCGCTAAAGGACCGACCGAGTCGGTATGGGGAGATAGGGATGGGGATGGGAGCAGATCTAGCCTTGGCTATACCCTCTAGCTTCGAGCTTAAATCTTGGAGGCCTGCTTCATTGTCGACCGCGCTTAGAGGCTCCAAGGGGGTCGCTAGGACAAACTTTATGTGGTAATTATTTCCACCGTTGTTGTCCCAGAACTCCTGCCCTGCCACGGCGTAGCGCAGCGCGATGAATATCGTCTTCTCATCGATACATGACCAAATGTCATGCAAGCGAATGGTGAACGTAAATATATCAAAGGCACCGTTCTCAATCGACTTTTCGTATCGCGCCGTGACCTCGCTCGTTGTTTGCCACCAGTCTAACGTGAAGCGAATGGCTAGCCATTTCTCGTAAGCGATATTGCGGACACGAACGGTCCCAGTGATTGTACGTTGTTCCTGAGAAAGTACGAGTCGTAGCAGAGCCACGTTTTGCTCCAATCTGTGGGATGATGGCATGTTGGGGACCAACATCTTGACCTGCCTGTTTTCACGGCCGCCACCTCCATAGATGAACGATGGGAATTCATCCCCACTCGTGTCGCTAGTAGGGCTGCCGTCTCTTGACACCGCGAGAGGTTTTTGCTCAGCCAGGAAAAGCTTGACGTGCTCCAACTTGGAATCAAAGTGTACGGCCTTTGTGTGCGTGGGCGTGACTGGCTCGCTCTTGGCAAAGTTACCATCGGTGACCACGTGAAGCTCTGGCCGCCGTGAACTTTTGAGCGACGATTTGACGGGTTGACCTGACTTTTTCCGGACGGTTTGAGGTGGTTGATCAGCGCTCGCAGAACTGATGGCGGGTGCCTGAGAACTAAAATCCGAAGTGTGACGAGCATGCTTTACGGGGAACCCTTCCAACCTTAATTTTCCCCCTTTGAAGAAGGGAGACTGCTTGAGCACGGGAAATGACAGAGCGTCTTCCTCGTCGGACGGATCACGTAAGGGGGTCTGTTTCCTATCATCAGCACCTGTGTAGAAGCGCCCGTCGGCCCGGGGTTTGACAGGTGTGCGAGCCGGAGTGATGGGAGCAAAGACGTCTCGGTGCTCGGGGGCAGTAGAGCATTGTAAAGCAACGCGCTTTGAGCGGGGAATAATCGTAGGGGGCATTTCGTCCGAAGGCGTAGACGAAGATGAGCTCGACCCTGAGTCATACCGCACAAGATCCGCTGAACGTCCATAATCCACATCGTCGGGATTTGAGTGCAGAGTTGATTTGTCCAGAAGGGAGTGCTGACTGTTCGAACGTGCATTTCGGCATGGTACATGAGGAAGTGGGCTTGCGGCGGTGTTAGATAATTGTGAATAAGTCGAATCCAGGGTCGGGAAAGGGATAACGGAGGTGTCCGTTGTGCAAACCATCGTAGAGGACATGCTGATATAGGGATGAACGGGTCTGACTAGGCTACGGAAAGCCATGAGAGCCGAAGAGAAGAAAATAAGCAACGTGCTAACCTGAATCGGAGGTTTAGAGGGAGATGAAAAGAAACATGAAACAAATCGACGAGATCCTGTGGTATTGCAGAGATGGAAAAAGTCTGAACGTGTTCTGGTAAGACCAAGCCCGCCATGGGAGCAGAGGACGTACGGAAGTGCAAAAAGGTGTCTAGGTTGATGTATGCGAGAAAGAACCTTGGAGAAAAGATGGATAAGTTACTGCTGGTATGAGGGGGGTCAGCCGCGCAGAGACGATGAGAGAAGATATATGTACCGGGTGTCCTGACGAGTCGTGAAGAAACGAACGTGTGCGAGACTCGGCTGCGAATGGATGAACGGGAGACGCTGCCAAGGTGGACTGCGACGATGGTCGTCGTCGAAATCAAAGAGAAAAAAAAGTCAGAAATTTGAAGAATTTGTCATTGTGGAATATCGACACAGCCACAAAAGAGATTTTCCTTTCCAGGAACTCGGAAATGGCGACATTTTTACATACACGGCTTATCATTTCGATGAAGCAATGAGTGACCGTTTCAAACTTACGTATCTTCGTCGCGACACCGCCGATAAGTCATGAGAGTCGACCTTATCTCTCTCTCGAAAGAAAACGACGGACTCCCACCTTTCGTTGTCAATAGCGCATCCGTCAGTTCGCGTGTTTCAACGACCAGGTTAACGACGATAAGAGTGTACGTCATGTATGTCTGCAGCTCAGGCGAGACATTCAGTCGCCTTCCTACCGCATGTCATTTCGTACACGACAACCTTTTCGTTCCCACCACAGATATGCGACAAGGGACTTATCGGGGCGATAACACGACGGACGTTTTAACGAGGACAACAAACGTTCGTTCGGGGATCAACCCGAAGGGACATCATTCTGATGGACCACAGCACATGTCATTTTCTAGAACTCATCATCCAACCTCCTCTGGCCGTCGCCCTCAATCCCTGACAACGCCCCACATTTTGACAAGTAACACCCCAGACCCTCAACTCATCCGAGACAGCCCAGACCTCTCCCCGTCCACTCCATCGTTCCTGTTACCGTGAAACGTGAATTGTAAGGTTTGATGGGAACCGCATTAAGTGGCCGTGCTTGAGACACCGTGACGACCGCCGCCAAGTAGCATATTATCAGTACAAAGCAACGATGACAAGACAAGCATTCTAGGCTTGAAATACTGGTGAGTCGTAAGGGGATCACCGTTCCATTGGAGGTGCTTTTACTATGACCTGCGGTCTCGCGTGACACGCCGCATGCATCCTATGGGTATTAGCTCGAACCTGACCACGGAGAAAGACATTTAATATGCTCCCCAGGATTTGCAAGGGGCCTCTCAGGTATTTCGCTAGACGCTCTCCCCCGCTGTGTTGGTCCTGGGCAACGAAGTCCACCAATCAAAATTTAACCTACTGCGTGCTTTCTCTCCCACACCAAGAAAGCGACCCACCCTGTGTGGATCAACGTACATTTCTTTTTCGTAAGGTGATTTTAGTCACTTAGGCTTGCTTGTCCTCGGATGTTGTTGCAAAATAAGGGGTCGATTTCGCGGACGTCCATGTGAATTTCGCATGTGTACAAACGCGGCCATCTGCCAGGTCCCGTAGGGTAGGTGTGTCCCCACAGTGGGGTACCTTACCGTGACTCGGATCCATCGGCAGGGGCCGGGGGTCCTATGGATTCACGTACGGGGAGCCTATAAATTACGTGCTTCAACGTTGACCAGGTATCTCGGATGAAAGCGGAAATACAAGCCCTCCTGCAATGTCTCGAGTATTGTATGCGCCATCAGAAATCAGTGTGGAAAAGGGCAGGGAGATCATGTTGGGTTAGATAAGTACTTCAATGACTTCAGAACGTCATGGCTACCGCAGTAACGTAGCGGTCTTTACAGATGATAGTAGAGAGTGGTGAGCTTACGTTTCATGATGTAGGCACTTGTCTCAAAGCTCAAGCGCTCATAAACGCCTCTCGTCCAACAGGAACCACAAAGTTTCCCAGTGCGGTGACAGGGATAGGAAATTGCGATGCATGACGATGTGCCCTAGTCCCACCATCGGGTTGGGTCATGGATAAGACAAAGTCCGACAATCTCCGCTTTAATCTCGCCGCCTTGCCGGACATAACTCGCCTTTCCTACGATTCGGTCGTTCGTCGGTCTTTAGCTGCCCCTCTTCCTCCTCATCTATTTTCTTTGAGTCCCATTAAACAATGGCCCGCTCGGATGAACTCGAGTATCTCAAGAGTCTCGTCGCTCAGCTGAACGACAAGATTCGTGTGCTCGAGGAGAGAGAATTGCGTGCGTCTCAGGGACCCAAGACGCCGACGCAGCAGCTCCGCACGATCCTCATCGGTCCTCCCGGGGCAGGTGTGTTTTTCTCGGTGTTTGCCCCCGGAACTTGGTATACCGACGCGGCGTTTCGTCAGGCAAGGGTACACAAGCCCCGCGGATACGCGACGAGTTCTGTGTCTGCCACCTCGCGACTGGTGACATGCTTCGGGAACAAATTTCGAAGAAGACAGAACTCGGTAGACAGGCAAAGAAGATCATGGATGCTGGTGGACTCGTTAGTGACGATATCATGGTCGGAATGATCAAGGACCAGCTGGAGAACAACCAGACATGTAAAAACGGGTGCGTCTGGTCGTTTACTTTCTTTGTTTTTCGGCGGTCCTCATGTATGCATGGTAGATTCGTTCTCGACGGGTTCCCCCGCACGATCCCTCAGGCGGAGAAACTCGACGCCATGCTCGACAAGCGCAAAGAGAAATTGGACAATGTCGTACAATTAGAGATCGACGACCAGCTTCTCATCTCGCGCATCACCGGTCGCCTCATCCATCCCGCCAGTGGTAGGACTTACCACAAGGAATTCAAGTGTGTCTCCCTTTTATGATGGTTCCGTTGCTTTCTTGACCTCTCGCTCAGCCCTCCCAAGAAGGCCATGACGGATGATGTGACCGGCGAACCACTCATTCAGCGTTCGGATGACAACGTTGACACGCTTACCAAGCGTCTCGCCACCTACCACAAGCAGACCGGACCCGTTGTGGACTACTACCGGCAAAAGGGTCTCTGGGTTCCCGTTGACGCTGCTCAGAGTCCCAACCTCGTCTGGGAGAATCTGGCCAAGATCTTCAAGAGGCCCAACCCATAGGTTGTCTCCGCCCTTGACCCACCTTTCGTCGTAGATCTTCCTATGTAAATTCTCTATAGACAGGAGTGACATCGACCTGACTGGGCCATTCAAACACCCTCGATGTTTGTGCGGAACCGACACACTGCGGATTAAATCGTAGATCGGTCTCCAGTACAGGTATGTGCAAGGTTCTAGGGCATACCACCGCAGATGGAGTACGTATATACTCTGGTACCCTGCTCATTCAGTCTTCTTCAACTTCTTTTTCTCACCCTTGACGTCACCCGCAAGCCACAAGGCAGAAAAGATGAAGAATGCAACGCTGGTACTGATGGCGCCTGTATAGTATGGCCATGCAGCGCTCAGGAAACGGGGGTACTGGTCATGATTTGGTGGAACAACAGGTACGGTCGTCGACGTGTGCAAGTACGTGTGACTGTGATAATTTAAGTGTCAGTCTGCCAAGCACTATAGGTATGCAAAGAACGCTCACCCTTGTCTTCGCCAACCAATGACAAACTTGAAGACACCGTGTCTGTCGGGTGCACGAAATTGGACCTCGTACTTGCCTGGCTGTCCCGGAACAGGGAGCAGCGCGGTACGGATATGCGGGTCCAACATAGTGAATTCGAGTTGCATATCCGTAATACCATCATATGGCTTCCAGCTTGAAGTCTGAGCATCGTATGCGGAGATATATGCAGTGTAGACCTATGACAGGTCACAAACCGTAAGCACCGCTTTTATAGAAAAAAACATGGTCTGTCGTACAAGCTCGTCATTGATCGTGTACATTTCTGGTGCATCCGTTTCGTTGACCCGGTGATGCTCCGTGCGGTCGATGCGGAGTACCTTAGATTCCTGGAAAGCCCACGCAGCTACGTCCCTTGCAAACTGCGCATTGCCCGAAGGAAGGCCGTCGGGCAGTACCTTTTTAGCGTACTCATCGCTAAAGAGGTCAACGCTGCCCGCGAAGACGACACGCGAGTTTTTGGTCGTCTGGAAACCCGTGACGAGACCGAGTTGGCTACCTGCCCATAGGCCCTCACCTGCCTTTTCAGCAGCGTCAACGATCTCGGTGGCGCCGCTGTCGCTCGTAGAGTCGGCTGCAAAGCTGGTGGCTGGTGCGCGGAGAATGGGAACGAGGTATGGACTGTTGCCAAGCGCGTGAGGGACGCCTGAGAACCAGACGGGAGATATGCCTGGACCGAGGACGGGCGAGCTCGACACGTCGACAGGGATGAGCGTCGCAGGTTCTTCGCGTTTGGGATGGTGGGAGAGTAGAGGTGTTCCCGGGGGAGGCAGAATAAGGGAAAACTCGGTGGCAAGGGACGAAAGGGGAGTTTGCTTTTCGGAAAGCGTGACGAGCAGGTTGGCGTTCTCGGCGAGGAGGCCGACCAACGACTGCGGTGTGATGTCTGATGCGTACGCTTCCGAGAGGGTGAACGACGGGGGAAAGGTAAAGGACCACCGACTTACTCTTGGCTTCTGGGGTGAACAAGATGACGTGGGCGTAGTTGGGCACGTCGTACGCAGCGATGGCAGGACCTGCGTCCTTTGGTGCGCGAAAAGTCAAGTCATATCCTCGCTCTGAGATATGGCGTGAACGCAAAGCGCAAAACAAAAGCGGTTATGACATACTTTCCAGTCCGTTGAAAAAGATAGAATAGTTGTCCTTGTCGATGGACGAGTCGAGAAGGACAAGCACCTTGTCGCCCGTGCTCGATTTTGCGACGACGTTGACGAGGAAGAGGAGAGAGGCAACCAGCGCTGAGGTGAGGACGCGCATGGTATTTTGGTGTGTTGCTGGCGTAACTTCCACGTCGAGTGAATACTTTTAGGCCACGTGACGTTGATCATATCAGAGCATATATTCCCACGCATCACGTGATTTCATAGCATGGACCGACTTGGTTTTGGTGTACAACTTAAACTTGTACGAGGAGGCCGTTCAAACTCACGCAGGCCCTCAAATGGATGACTTTGGCTCAGAGTCATCCTCCCACAGCCAGTCTACTTCTGTCGCATCCGTGCTTGGTGTAAAGGGACCCCTTCGCTTCCGACGCCATGGCGCAAGTCAGAAGGCTCACGTCGTCCTTAGGCGCGTAGAGATCGTTGAAGACGCTTCTTACGCCCCTGGTAGAGGCCCGGTCGTCTATTTCAGTCTATTTGCCCAGAAGAGGATCGAAGTCAAGCCCGGCAAGGAAATTCTCCTCTCCGTTGCCTCGGAAGATGGCTCCTTCACCGACCAGGCAGTCATCTTTGAAGGCGACCTCGCCCTCGTTCACGACTCAAATTCAGACGAGGAGGAGGAAGTCGAAAAACAGATCGCACATGATGATACTTTCTCGGACCCTCCACTTATCCCTCCCAAGATGCGCAGAACCTGGACAAAACAAAACGAACAGGTGAGCTTCGTCGAAGGTGAGCATACTCTATTCTCTTGCCCACTTTTTGTCCATACAAGCCTTCGGTATGTCGCTCTTAGATATATTCTCCCCCCCGCCGACTACACATGTCTCCGTCGGCGTACAAGCTCAGCCGACATGGTCTGTGAGTGCTGTTCAGGTGGTTCCCCCTCCCACCACACCCGTACAGGAGAATTTACAAATTCACCCCTCGGGAGAACCGCTGGCTCCTGTGGAAGAATCTGTTGAAACAACACAGCCATGTTCATCACCGAAGTCGATATCACTTCCTGATGACCATCCGGTGAGTGTCTTGTATACGACTATGAGTCTTTTTCTCAGACACCGCAGATACCACCTGACGAGCCACCTCGAAGTTTGTCTCCTATGAGTATAGGCTCGCCGTCTAGCACTCCTCCTCAATCACCTATCTCTCCACGCAGTCCTTCCCTCGTCAAGGATCCTGTTACGCCGACAGCGCCACCTTTAGCCACTGCAGGTAATTCACCTTCCGTTGCGTCCGCTACAAAACAAGCACAGACGAAGACACCACAAGCGCCGTGGGCTCACATCGAGGATGCTGCTAGCAGGACATCGCGAGTTAGCCCTGTGTCGTCGGAGACCGTTGATATGGATCTCCAGTCGTCACCTTCATCAGCTTCCTCTGATGATATCCCAGGGTTCATCACCGGAAACACTTCGCGACGTACGCGTGCTCCCTCACCCCTTGTGTTGCCAGTAGCGCCCATAAAATCGAGCGTCCCCGTTGAAACGCCAGTGCCACACTCGGCACAGACGATGGTGGCTTCTTCCCCTACGTCGACTGTGGCGACCACTGCCGTTCCACTTACCACAGAGTCTGCGGTCGAGAAGCCTGAGCCACCCCCGGTCGCTCAAACAGCATCCAAGCGGGTGCCTGTCAAGAATCCGTTTGTCTCGGGCGGATTCATCACGGAGTTTGTGGGGGAGAAGGATTCGCTAACTACGAGAAAGGACTCCATGGATCGTCAGAGTTTAGCTTCCAAGACGGTGAGTCCGGTAAATGGTCGACTTGAATGTCATTGTGACGACGCAACATAGCCCAGCCCAGTCGAAAAACTACCTGTAAAGACGGAGCCTGTCGTAATCGACAGCGTCCCTCCGCCCAAGGCATCTCCTGTATTACAGCCATTGAAGCTGGTACTTCCAGACAGACCTCCACCGAGTCTCAGTTCGATATCTATTCCACTCCAACCCCATCGACAGCCCACACTCAAATCGTCCGACCTAACTAAGGGATATTCAAACAGGTCCAGCCCTACCACCGTGAAACCCGGCTATCAACCTATTATTTCCTCCAACGACCCTCGGCTGACGTACAGCTCGATCGGGTCGATTTCCAACCCTCTTAATATCCGTCCGTCGAGGCATCCACCACCTGCGCCTGCCAAGGCGAGCGCTCAAGCGCCTGAGCCACCACCAATACCAAAGAGGAAGGTGGTTGTCGGAAACGGGTGGCCGTACAATAAACAGGCAAACGGTCACATCATGGCGTCAGGCGCGCTAAGTGCCTCACCTCTCAATCCCAAGCCTCCCCCTCCGCCTGTACAACCACTCACACCGGATAGTACCCGGTCGTCGACGACGCCGCCTGGTCTGTCGGGTCTTGCGCCATATTCATCACCATCTCCACCTGGTTTCTTGCATAGCTCCTCCGGCCCAAAATCTACTGCACCGGCAGACCAAAGTAAATTTGGATTATTTTCTCAATCCGTGTCTTCGACCCCACAAATTAAACATGGCAAGTCCTCGATCATGGTTACTCTGAGACCTGTATTCATGTGACCGTGCGTAGAAATCAACGATTGGGCAACACCGTCCTTGTCGCCAGTGAGTGCTTCGATACAAGCACCTCGACCTGTCCCTGCATGTTCTGCGGCCTCGACCGTACTCCAGTTTACGCCTAAATCGGCTGGGTCAATAGGATCAAACAGTTCGACGCCTTCGCAAGATGTGAAAGGTAAAAAACGGGCCCTGACGTCTGATGGCGATGCCGAGACTGATGACGCCCGTCCGCGCAAACGCACGTTTTCGTGGCCGTGTCACGACCCGATGTACACGGTACAGGTCAAGAGCGACGAGGATTCTGGAATCAACTATCTGTCGTTCAGCTCGGATGGGGACCGGTTGGCGGCAATATGCAACGACCGGACGATTCGAATATGGAACATACCGAGTCGAGTCGAGACGGCCCGGCTTGCACAAAACGCACCCATCATGGCCGTTGCGTGGATGTTGGATGACATGGGTGTTGTGTCGTTGGGTCAAGATGGGGTTGTCAGCAAGTGGACGCGCACGGTATATATATTTTTTTCACTTTAGCAACACCAGGGTCTGATCGACGTATTTCGGAAACAGAATCAAAATCATTGGCAGTGGGCAAAGCTGCTGGACGCTGGAAAGGAAGACTCGATTTGTTTTGCATATAAACGCGACAGGATTGCTGTTGCGTTCCCGCGGATAGGAGTCAAAGTTTGGATATGGATCAAAGGTCGGTGTTGTTTGTAGAGGCACGTTACATTCGTTGAACGCGGGGACAGGTACCTGGCAACCCCAACGGTCGATTTTGCGACAGAACGTGACCTCTATTCAGTTTGTCGAGGATGGAGAAGCACTGATCGGCGGTACTAGCGATGGCGTTTTGTATGCGATTTTTTTTGGGTGTTCGTTCGATTTCGGTCTGACTCGATTGGTCAAGGTGGTATTGCCAGGTACCGAACGGGACGCTGCGTGCGTACGCCTTCCTCAAGGCCAAAGTGTGGGTGATGTCTATTCTATATATGTATTGCGTTAGTTTGACGGTTTAAACGCAGATACCACTTGGACGTCAATGGGCCAGGCACGCATGCGTTGGTCTCCCAGGTCGGGGGGCGGGCTCATTTGGTGGGAATTCAGCAGACGGATCACAAGGGCAAAATCGAGCAAGTCTATTCCACGAGCGTAGACGGTTCAAGCGAACAACGGCAGAATTTTGGCGCCGTGTTCGCCAGCGGCTGCAGGACGGTCTTGTTCGGTTCGGTGGAGAGCAACCTACTAGTGTGGAATAAAGCCAAGGGGGAGGTCGTGTGCGCATTGGAGCACGGGGAATGTGGGTGAACGTTGACGCATGGACGAACCGAATTTGCTGACTGTTGTTTTCTTAGCCGAACAAGTTCAAGCAGTTGCTGTACGTTTTACGCAATCGCCGAGCGGCCCACGAGGCTAATGATCTATTTTTACAGTGTTTCGACCGTGGTTCACAGGCGTGTATCGTGACTGGCACCAAGCGTGGCGTGCTTTACTGGTGGAAGCCCCCATTGATGGATACGTGATATATATCCTGAACCACAACAAAAACGCTATGGTTTTTTTTAGCTATGACAGGTTCTTGCATACCTCTAAAGCACCGTAATGTGGACCATCGAGATGGTGAGGGACACACTGTATCAGTACTGCACACGAGCTCTCTCATTACTATAATATATGTAAGCCTAGCGGGGCGGGCGGAAGGGAGGGGGAGATGGGTTATTTCTTTTTTACTTAAGTTACCTTTTTGCTTGAGGCGGGATATTTGTATATGTTTGTCTACTTAGGGCCGGTTCATGTCACGCAAGATGAGAACGTAGGTCGACCTTGCGATTTCGTGTTGAGGCCAAGTCAATCACCTCCGCTCGTCGTCGTCCGTATCGACTTTGCAACTCTCTCGCACCTCGTACGCTCCCTTTTTTTTTCTCGTTTTTGTCCTCGCCACCTGCCAGCGCCGGTTAGCTTGGCAACGACTTACCGGTTTTCTTCCGAACACCCAGAAACGAAACGTGCTCGCCGCGGATTGCGTCAAGTTGCGCCTGCTCCAAGCCAGTTCAAATTCGCGTCTCGCCTACCGGTTCTTCTCTCCCCGGTGAGTTCTATTCGATGATTCTCGCGCGCTATTTTTCCCAGTAGTCGGCTTTACGTCGCACAGCCTCGGCAGCATGGTTGTCATGCTGCAGTGTTGGTGGCAGCATTCTAAAACGGGTCTCGTGCGCATACCTTCTCGCGCGTGTTACTGAACCTTGCGCCCCAGTTTCAAGTTTCAATCGCGACCCTTTGTAGAACGAGCCCGATGCAGACTATCAAGTGTGTCGTAGTGGGTGATGGTGCTGTTGGAAAGGTGCGCGAACTCGACTCGACTTTTTTTTTTTTGGACGAGCGAACGTGACGGGGTTTTTCGAACAGACTTGTCTTTTGATATCATATACGACGAACAAGTTTCCGAGCGAGTATGTCCCGACCGTACGTGCCATCTCGTTGCTGTTCCACCCGTCGAGCAGACGCAAGCCTGTATGCTAGGTGTTTGACAACTACGCGGTGACGGTGATGATCGGTGAGGATCCTTATACGCTCGGGTTATTTGACACTGCTGGTTCGTCGTCGTCAAATTGTCGGTCGTTCAGACGGAAGCTAATTTTTTTTATATGACAGGTCAAGAAGATTACGACCGTCTCCGTCCATTATCATACCCGCAGACCGACGTTTTTCTCGTTTGCTTTAGTGTCACGTCGCCCGCGTCGTTTGAAAACGTGAAGGAAAAGTGGTTCCCAGAAGTACACCATCATTGTCCGGGTGTGCCGTGCCTCATTGTAGGCACGCAAGTCGACCTGCGGGACGACGGCCAAGTGATTGAAAGACTCGCTAGACAGAAACAGCGACCAGTAACGAGCGAGTTGGGGGAACGGCTCGCAAGGGAACTTGGCGCGGTGAAGTATGTGGAGTGCTCTGCTCTGACGCAGAAGGGGTTGAAGAACGTGTTTGACGAGGTGCGTCTCAGGATTGTGGCCTTATTTTGGAGATGATTTTTGACGGGAGATAGGCCATCGTCGCTGCTCTCGAGCCTCCCGTGGTCAAGAAAAAACAGAGATGTGTCGTTGTTTAATGTAGCTCTGTTCCACGGGAATGTCTCAATCGATATCTTCGATCTCTTAACGACTCTTTTTTACGCTTTCTTTCCATTTTCTTTTCCTTCCCTTCTTTTTGCCTCATATATCCTTGACGTTCCTCTTCAGCTCATTGTGTCGTCCTTTCACTCTCGCGTAACATCACGAGCTCATGGTTTCTTTTACCCGCCCTCGATGTTCTTTTAACGCCGTTATGGTTTCACCACCGAGTAAATTCCGCCGCAGGGGCACTTAGTCACCCGTCTAGACCGAAATCGCAACCTAATCTTCATTCTTCTTTCCCCTGGTGCGCCCTATTTAGCCAAGTAATCGCGACGGGACAAGAGATAGGGGGAGATTCTTAGGCAAAAGGAAGCACAGGGACGGCTTAGATCATTTATACGCCTTGGCTCGTAATGGGAATCACGTTCTCTACTACGCGGTGAATCCCTTGGGCGCACCGATGTCTTGGTTCGGAGAATGGGCGGATCGAATGAAGCTGTTTTTCTTTCTTTCTTTTATTACAAGAGTGAGATTTCCGGGGGCTGGGAAAGAGGCTCGGTGTGAGGAAGACGCCAAGGAGAGAAGGAAAGGGAAACGTACGACCCCGCGGGATTCGAACGCGAGCCAGTCGCCCGTTCCGGTGGGTAAAAGACCCATGGAGCGGCATTTCCAGAGACCGACGAAGAGCGTCAAGAGGTTACAAAAGACGTAGGTCGCTTTCTGGAGCAACAATGCCGGCGTGACGGTCGACGACGACGAGCCAGGCGTGGGCAAGAACGGGGCGAACGCGGTACGCATGCCGGCGATGTTCTTGAGGGGCGAAAAGAGCAACATGACGACGATGCCGAGACTAAATATCTGAACGCCGCCGCCGGACATGTAGAGCATGAAGGCTTGCATGGGGAGCGATTTGGCGGGCGAGACGGCGAGGTCCCATGCCCGTCTTTCTTTGAGGGCGGCGTAGGAAGCGGTCGCGGCTGCTGCTGTTGCTACTGCCGATGACGCTTTGGCGGGCGTCTTGGACTAGGAGTGCGTGAGCGCGCGAGGTGAAAAAAGAAAGAAAAGGTCGGGACGTACGCCGTTGTTGCTGGCGTGGAGGGTCGTAAAGTCGGGCGGTGGCGGGAGGTTTTTCCATCTGCGTTCGAGAGGTGAAGATGCCGATCCGGGACGTGCGGGACGGACTTACTTGGGGTGTTCGAGCGAGGCGTAGTCGAGCGAGAACGACATTCGAAGGTCGGCGCGGAGAAAGGTTGCTTTGGACGGAGAACGTCGACCGGTCGCACGAGTCGCTCTTACTCTTACGGTACTGTACACGACCCAGCGCCCATCTCAAGCGCGTTCTTTCAGGAGATAACCGGTGGCTCGTTGATTTTGCTTCTCTTACATTTTTTTATTAAATGTGGACATGGCGTAAAGGCGCGACGGGACTTGGGTAGGCGACGGAGGCGAGCTTCGTACCAACGCCTTCGTCATGCCGCAGGTGAGACCACTTTGAACGGTCCCGAGGCTCATTCCTCTTCTAGCCAACGTTCATCTCCCCTGAGGAGCGTGGTTGCACCAGGTATACGCTCTTTATAAACGGTACATAAACCTGAACGTGAACGATTGTCGGTCGGCGATAGCCCAAGGTGTGTCGTAGGATCGATCGACCGAGTGTCTCGTTCGCCGAAGGATTGTCGAAGAGGTTACTTCGTTCTGTACGCTCCTCTGGTGTGGACTCTCCTGCAACTTGTCGAAGCACTTTAGATCCTCAAAATTTCACCTCGGATCTAGTTGTGGGCGAGAAGGACCATGTCATCTCTGGTCCAGTTACTTCACGAGCAGAGGCATGTGAAGAACATGCACAGCTAATCGACAGTGAAAACGACGGCAAGAGTAGTTTGTTGGTACTAAATTGATAGAACGATCTGATTGGTTGGTGGTAACGGGCCGGTTTCCGAACTCGTCGACTCTCTCCCAGAGGCAGTGGAAAGTATTCGATACCAAGAACTCAATCCAAATTACCACTGCAAGTGACTCGTACTATGGGCTAGCTGGTCCTCTACCCCATTTCGATGTGTTGTGAGAGACAGATGAACCAAAAACGGCCGAGTTAGGCATTGTGCTGTCAAGTGCGACGACGTCTGCAGCTGTCCGTTCTCGGCTACCACCATGAGTCTCCTCCAGCCGTTCGTCGCGCTCTACCAGCGTGCGTTGACACCGTTGGCACCGTTCACCTGGTTCGGTCTCCAACTCAGTTCGTTGGACTTGTTCGCCGCGCTCCGTCTCTGCTATGTCCTTCGACACATCCGCGAAGACTTGAAGAACCAACACGCCAAACGACGTGCGACCGACAGCAAACTCGCCCCGGCCGAGGACAGATCGTTTGTCAGAGATGCACTCACCGTCCTCACCGTCGTCTACGGCGGTGAAGCCATCGTAGGTACGTCCACCTCCCGAACATCAATCCGAACGACGAACGCCCAAGAACGTCTTTCTCTTGCCAAAAAAAAAGCGCCACTCCTCGGCGTCCCCGCCTCGTTCATGATCTCCGGTCTCGGCCCTCTGCTGTACATCGTCGCACAAGCCCTCGTCGACGCCGTCCCCGCTCTGCCAAGCATGACGCCCAACTCGGAGCTCCCGCTCTCCTTTTTAGACGCCCACAACCGCGCCGTGCTCCTCTGCACGCTCGTTCCCCCCATCGTACGCCGCAGCCCGTTTCCGGCCGTGTCCGACTCTCCCTGGGCACTCCTGCTCGCCTCCTTCGTCCGTCGCGCTCCCTTCCCTTTTCTTCTGACCTCGCTCACCCCGTCCCCGCGTGATCATCGTAGATCATCACCAACGGCGGCCCCTTCTTCACCAACCTCGTCTCCTTCCTCCACCCGACCCCGCTCGCGCTCACGACCCCGGCCGAACTCGAGCCGTACGGGTGGACGACGACGGACGCGTGGAGCGCACCGCTCGTGACAGGCATTTACGCGACGCTCACGCACGCACAGCCGTTTTGGGCCGAGCTGCACGCGGTGATCGCCGGTATGCTCGGGGCGACCGCACCTCCGGCCGCGTTGGACCCTGAGACGGCACGGTCGGCGTGTGCGCTCGTGCTCGCCGTCTTCTTTGCCTCTCGGACCGCGACCAAGTTTGGGCTGGTGGGTAAACAGGGTGGGGTCTCTTATTCCTCTCGCGATCGCGTTCGCGCGTTGACGCTGCGGATTTTAGATGCGGAAGAGAAGGTCAAGGTCAACTGAGGGTTGGTTTGCGGTTCTTCGATTCAAACTCGAACGGTAGAGGGAAGTGGAATGCTTGAATTTTACCCTCACGGCGTAGAAAGACATGATGTAGTGGAAGTGGATACCAACGAACGTGAACGATTCATATTTGTGAACAAACCCCCGGTCGACGACAGGCGTAATAAATGCGCAGCAATACAGTGGACGGACAAGCAACGTTATTGGAAAAATGGGGGGGGGGGGAAGACGTTCCTGACGTCAGCGCAGAAAGGTGAGACGGCTACGCACCTGGTGCGGATTCCAAGAACGAGGTATGGTCTTGCTTGTTCTCGGGAAAGGGTGCGTCGGTCAAAACGGTTTCCTGATCAGAGCTTGTGCAGGTCAAAGAACCATCCGAATCGTCCTCGACGGTTGGCGTCACAACATCCGTCCTCCGCCCAGCAATCTCGTCTGCCAACCCGAGGATGTGTCGATCCCACATGTAGTACCGGAACCGAACGAGAGGGAGACAAGGTTGGCAACCTCGAAAGCAGGACGGAACACGTTCGTACGTCGACCGTCGGACCTCGACGTCGATGTTCGCCCAGACGGCGCCGGGTATCGTCACGTTGTCCACCACCTGCAGTACATAGGTACCCAGATATTCGCACCGACTCGGATCGTCCTCGGATTCCAAGAACACGTTCATCGCGAATTTCGAGGCTACGATGTGTTGAGGGCGGTAAAACGCGCCCCCCGCTTGGCATATGCTCGTATCGACCTTTGCAAACAGATGCAAAGGCCTGAAATTCGAGTCGACGCCTCGTCGACGAATAGCAGGCCACATCGCGTCCTCGGCCGGCACGACAAACGCGAATCCGTCCACACGTCGGGTCAGCGTGTGCGGTCCAACGATATCGTCCGAACGGAGGATCAGCGGCGGGACCGGGCTCGGGTACACCAAAGGCCAGTCCATGCAAATCGAATGACTGACGGCTTCGATGCACCGGATCGGATATCTGTATGAACAGAAACATGCGAGTTGATTGCCCGGGGGTGGAACGGGATGCTTGGCGTAGTATTCGGACGACTGGCGGTCATTACCACTCCACCCGATCTTGGGCGTCCGTCCGCCGGACAGGGAGAACAACCTGGTGGGTTTCTCGCAAAAGAGCAGATCGACAGGTTGGTTTCGAAGCCCGCTACGGTCCAGATTGGCGCGTTGCATCATGATCAATACGGGGCTTGGAGTCGCGTATTCGTCGGGCGAATAGATGAGGTCGTCCGAAATATTCGGAGCATTGTACCGCGTCGTGTTTCTCGGATCGTTGTGAGGCTCGATCGTCAGAGGGTCGACACGACCGTGCTGTGATGGGTAGTGACGCCGAATAGAAGTAGGTTCCGACATCCCAAGTACCTCGGGTCGTTCAACCTGGTTTTGTCGAGGACTGGGGGGGATGCAGCAGTGGTTCGGAGGATAGGACACGCTTTCGACGGGAGTGGCACAAGCCTTGGAAGGGTTCGGAGCGATGTAGCCCATTGCCAACTTGGCGTCCACTACATAGGGTGACGGAGGCGCGGGACCATCAGGATATTCCCAGTGAAGAGGAAACTCGGTGGAGCAAGACATGTGCAGAGAGTACGAGAGGGAGAGGTGGGACGACCATCGAGTAACAGTACGAATCGCTCTTTATACGTCCTGGTCCACAATGGCGGTGGAAACCCCATTGTTGTGGTAGAGACAAAGAACAGTTAATGTCTGCATTGGGACGCGAATTCGGAACGGACCGGTAGTGTAGTGGCTGTAATGGCCCAAGCCGGGGATGCGAGATGGTTTATCACAGCGAATTCACTCACGAGTGCGCTAGTTCAAGACTGTCCCCTCCAGAAAATTTGGTGTCCACAGTTTCTCGCGCCGTAAGGCGTGATTGGGCTTGGAATAATTGATCCTTGATTGGCCAGGGAAGCAATTCCGCAACCTTCTGGATCTGCCGAATTAGTCACAGGAGATCAGGACATGTCGTCAGCCGCGCTGTGGGTCGCGCCGCTCGCAAACCTTTTTTTGCTTTGGTTCAACACTACCACGACAAGTAGATATTGGCGGATCACACATCACATCTCTCACGTCGCTCGTCTTTTTCTAAACGACTCGTCGTACTATTAGCAATGAACAACAGTAACCATACACAACTAGAACAAAAGAAAATGACACATCTTCGTCGCTACAGTAGCCATAACAGCTACAATCGCGAGATGCGATCAAAAAAAGAAGTATACCTGCTCAGCAGCACGATCCAGCTTTGGCAGGTGCAGACGAATCGATAGCAACAGGGATGGTGTCGCTGGTTGGCGCTTTGATGGCGTCTGCCGACTGCTCGAGTGACTTGCTCGACATGATCCGATAGATTTCTGTCCGCAGCATCATCGAGATCCGCCCAAAAATAGGTAAAACAAGATAGCACACGCACCAGTCAGGATAGTCTGGAAAGCCGACTCTACGTTCGAGGCGTCCAGCGCCGATGTCTCGATGAACGACAACTCGTTTTCACCTGAGGAAAAAAAAAAGGTTGATCAGACACTCCCCACCGGGCCCGAAATGGTTTCCGACTGACTCGAAAAGCTCTTTGCCTCTTCGGTAGGGACGGCCCGGAGGTGCTTGAGGTCGCTCTTGTTCCCGACGAGCATGATGACGATGTTCGAGTCTGCGTGGTCCCGCAGTTCCTTCAACCACCGCATCACGTTCACAAACGTCGCATGCTTCGAGATATCGTACACCAACAGCGCGCCGACCGCACCGCGGTAGTACCTATTTGTGTCAAGCGTGAGCGCGCGCGAGGGAGGGGGGGGGTCGAGCGTGATAGTCATGACAAGGCAGGAAAGGGAAACTGACGCTGAGGTGATCGCCCGGTACCGTTCCTGGCCGGCTGTATCCCAGATTTGTGCCTTGACGGTCTTACCGTCGACAGTGATCGAGCGTGTCGCAAACTCGACGCCGATCGTCGATTTCGAATCCAAGTTGAACTCGTTTCGGGTGAAACGCGAGAGTACTATGGACGATTGTCAGTTGAGAAAGGCGCCAAGCTGGTCGAAAACGTGTACGATTTCTGTCGGAGAGATGCTCGGGTTAGGGTAGGAACGTGGCCCGAAAAAAAAACAACGTACGATTTGCCTACTCCGGAATCGCCAATTAGGACGACCTTGGGGGGGAATGTAAGAGAGGGTGCGTGCGTAGATAGAGCGCCTTACCTTGAAGAGAAAGTCGTAGTTGCTTCCTTCAGTCATTGCGAACTTTATTACGAGTGTGGTATATGTCACAGCTCTAGCACGACAAGGTGGTCGGTTTGGTGTTGGTTGGTACAGAGCGGAGTTTGAAAAAACAAGGAAGAAACATTTTCTGTGACAAGTTCGATAACGCAGGCTCGGAGGAAGTCACAGGTATGTAAGTATATGTTGTCCGTGCGTAGTACGTATCATGCAAGCGCACAAACACCTGTTTCACTCGCCTTCTTACCCTCTGCGGCTGCGACTGGAACCCAACTTCCTTTCCAGACGTTTGAATATAGGTGTTAGATAAATGCTGGAATTCTTCAGCTTCCTCAGGACATCATAGTGGACATCCGACATCTTCCTGTGTGCCTCTTCCAAAAGATCGTTGTCAAGTCTGATGAAAGGATACGACTTCTCTGCCTTTCGGTACCAATCCTCAAGATCATAGGCTAGTTCGATGACGCCAGCGCATGCATCTCGGTATGTGTCTGAGAGGGTTTGCGAGGCATGC
>JBBPUN010000056.1:0-32653 GCA_038094715.1 Heimioporus punctisporus | reverse complement strand
CCTTTCTGTCTGTCTATCTGTTTCAGGATGGTATACCATTGAAGGATTTCCTTCTACTGTATTTGTAACCATTTATAAAGTTTGGTCATGAAAGAAGAAACAAATTGGGG
Organism: Heimioporus punctisporus; assembly: GCA_038094715.1. NCBI lineage: Eukaryota > Fungi > Basidiomycota > Agaricomycetes > Boletales > Boletaceae > Heimioporus > Heimioporus punctisporus. The sequence goes on along the minus strand of JBBPUN010000056.1, from coordinate 32,543 downwards.
GTCCCAGTCAGAAATGACCTTTTTGGGTATTCCGTGAAGTTTAAAGATTTTGTTTTTAAATATTGAAGCTATGAATTGAGAAGTAATATCCATAGTAATGGGAAATAGATGAATCATTTTTGAAAAGCGATCTACTACTACTAGGATTCCGTTTTTTCCTTTTGATTCTGGTAATGGTCCTATCATATCTATAGAAATGATTTCCCATGGGGCATTGGGAATTTTGTTTGGATATAGGGGAGTCTTTTTTCTCTATCTATCTACTTTGGTTTTCTGACATTTATCACAACCTTTTACATATTGGATGATATCTTTTTTTATAGTAGGCCAGAAGTAATGCATTTTTATGAGATCATGCATCCTTCTCACTCCTGGATGCCCTGCAATTGGGTGATTGTGGTAGTTTCGTAGAATTTTCTCTTTGAGATGAGGTACAGGAGGGATGTAGATCAAGTGTTTCCATCAGATGACATCATCTTTCTTGTTTCACGCCAAATCTTTTTCTTTCAATCCTTTTTTCACCTGACTTTCTATTTTTTTTTGTTCTTTTTTTATTTCCTCCTCGATACTCATTGGTTGATGACTTCAAAGATGTTGGATTTGCTCGGCATCAATAAGGGTTTGCTGTTGATTATCTTTCTTTACCCCCTTTTCATGATCTGGCCTTTGGAAAAGGGGGTCAGCGGGGTTAGTAGAACTGGGACAATGTGAAATGGAGAAGTGGTATTCTTGTAACAATTGCTTCCACCATGCTTGTCATCTAGACAAATTTTGGGGTTTGGTGTAATAGACAAGATTCTGGTGGTTGGTAAGGATGGAGAATGGATGATGAGTGTCAAGGAGATAGTGTCACCATTCTTTCAAGGTGTAGATTATCGCTAACATCTCCAGGTTGGTAGCATGGTAATTTCTTTCAGCATCATTTAAGGACCTAGAGATGAAGGCGACCAGATGCCATTTATTGTCGAATTACTGCGAGAGAACGGTGCCTATTCTGATTGAAGATCCATCGGTTTTGACTCTGAAAGATCTATTTTCGTCCGGTATCCTAAGAGCTGGCGCCGTGGTGATGGTTTGTTTGATTTGGTTAAAGGTGAGGGCATGTTTCAGTTCCCATATGAATTTGACCTTTTTGGAGGTCAAGGCATTTAGGGGTTTTGTGATTTGAGCGAAGTTCTTGATGAACCGCCTGTAAAAATTGAGAAAACCCAAGAATCCCCTTAACTCTTTTCTGTTCTTGGGTGTTGGCCATTCAGTAACCCCTCTTACTTTTGTGGGGTCCATTTTAATGACTTGATTCCCCACGATAAGCCCTAGGTATTCGGTTTGGGTCTGTTCAAATTTGCACTTGGAGTGTTTTATGAACAACTTGTTGTCTTGAAGGATCTGCAACACCTGCTCAACTATTTGTCGATGCTAAGTCAGAGTTTTGGTGTAGATCTGTATCCCCACCGTATGTCCAGTTTGGTGTAGTACAATGTGTCCTTCAATTTATTGACTACTTCTGAGATCAGGGGTAGGAGGTAATGATTTTTTATGGTGATGTCGTTGAGTTTCCGATAATCCTGCACTGATCTCAGTCTTCCATCCTTCTTTTTGATAAAGAAGAATGGAGATGCAAATTCAGACTTGGATGGACGAATTCTTTCAGTTCTAAGGTTTTTGGTGAGGAACTTATCTAGCTTGGTTTGTTTGACCACTGTCAGATTGTAGGTTTTGCAGTCGACCGTATGATTTCCTGGGAGCAATTCAATTGTGTGATCCCATGGTCTCCTAGGTGGTAGTTTGTCAAAGTTTTCCTTCACAAATACGTCCTTGTATTTGTGATACTGGGGTGGGACCATTTCTTCAAATATCTTTTTTTTTTTTTCCTTTTAAAATGGTGAGGTCGGTGGCAAGGGTCCGTAGGTATTCTTCGTCAATCTTAAACACCCTCTCTTCTCTTTCTTCATTGTCATTGTCTTCTGCTATCAGCCCTGGAGTATGGTTGTCGTGGCAGTTGAAATATATTTCGTTTGTTTTCCAATCAATCGTGGGATTGTGCTTTTTCAGCCAATCATGACCCAGAAAGATAGGATGTGTGCTGAGGTTGGATTTTGCCACTGTGATGTGTTTGAAATGTTCTCCAATATTGAGGGTGAATGTGACAAATTCCTTAATAGATTCTCCGTTGTTGATTGTTCTGTCAGCATTGTAGACCTTAATGGGTGTGGGTAATGCATGAGTGACGAGTCCCTTTTCTTCTGTGAATTGGGTATCAATAGTAGTTCCCATGCATCCTGAATCAATTAGGGCTATGACATTAATTCCTTCCCCAGATGGAGTGATGATTTGGACTGGAAGTTTGAAGGCATTTTTAGACCTCTTTCTCTGCACATATTGTGGTTTTTGTTGGAGTTTTTGGAGTATGAAGTGGGCTTCTATGGCCGACAGGTCTTTCAATTGTTTTATCAGCTGATTATTCACTTCCACCAGTCAAGAGTCATGTACGAATGCTCAGAGATGTCTTTCAGCTTGATCATCTATTGCCCTATTGATGATATCTTTTATCCATTTGCATGCCCAAGGGTCCACTGTATTTCTCCACTCTCAATGAGATCCTTGCAATTTCGGGGTTCCTACTTCTGGAATTTCCAGGGGTACTTCCTTCTTTGCTACTTCATCTTTTCCTTTGACCATCCTTGGGATTGATTTTCCCTGACTGGATTTCTCCACCAGTACTTCTTGCATCCCTGTTGATCTGAATCCTTTGTCTCCTCGGTTGGTATTATCAAACTCAGGGACTTCAATCATTTCTTCTTCATTAATTTGCTCAATTATCAACTGTGCTATCCTGTCTCTTTCATTTACTTTATATTCCATGTCTGAGTGGTTTACCAAGAGGACTTTCACTTCTCTCCGATAATCTCTATCTATCACTCCTGCTGCCATGTCTATCCCATGTTTTGCAGCCAATCCACTTCTAGGTGCTATTATTTCATAGTATCCCTCAGGGACTTTTATGGTGATCTGAGTTCCCATCAATTATTGTTTCCTGGGCGGTATAACAATTGTTTCTGCGCTGTACAAATCTCTTTCTGCACTTCCGTCTGTCTATTTGGTTGGTCTCAGTGCCTTTGGATTTAGTTTTTTGTAATAGAGTTTTGGGGTCTATTTCTCATCTACTGGCAAAACAGTATATTTATTGCTAGTATTACAAGACGTAGGAAGAGAGGACAACTTTGATCCCTTTAATCGTCCTCTGAAACAAAACCTGATTCTTCTTTTTCTTTCCCCTTGCCCTTATCTTTCTTACTGTCCACTTCTGCTTCTTTCATCTTAGCAAACATTTCGTCCATGTTGGAGTACGTAATCTCTCTATTCATGAACATCATTTTTTGGATTTGGAGGCAGGATTTCATGTGTTCCGAACAGGGCCATAGCTTCCCGCACTGCCAGCATTTTCCTTCAGTCTGTGCCTTGGAAAGGTCCATAGGTACCCCTGCTCCTGAGAACATCCCTGGGGTGGAGAGATCTTTTTTGTCTGGATTTTTTTGGGTGTTAGGATGTATGAACCCCAGTTTTGGGTTACTTCCCTTATTGTTACACTCGGAGGTCAAACGTAGGACTCGAAAGGTTCTAGGATACTGAGTCAAAGGTTCCAGGTAAAAGCGTACCAATGGAGAGTCAGAGTGAGACCTGTCAAGACAACAAGATGGTTGCTGACAAGGTCAAGCAGAACGTTCAAGCATACATCCAGATGTCAAGGAGTTAGAGCCTTTAAGAAGGTGAGTTGATTCAAGGTACAAACTACAGGAGGGAGACTTGAGTAGATCAAGGTTAAAGAGAAAGAAGGGAACATGGGACGAAAGGGTATATATACCCTGAAGGACAAACATAGACAAATAAGTGAGGTAAGCAAGAAGAAGTTTATAGAATGTGGAGGAAACGATGACTAAGCAAGTGACAGAAGGTGCGGGAAGGTGATGGAACAATTAGTTATCATAGGCGAAAAGAAATGATAAGTCTGAAAGTAGTCAACAAAGAAGAAAACGTAACATTTATAACCCCTTTTTCTCCCAGGGTTTTGATATGGTGGTATAGCCGCTGTGCTTTTTTTGTTTAGCTATGTCTGTTAGAACCACATCTGTCTGGTGCAGTGTGTAGATCCATTTATCGAAGTTGTTGGTTTCAAGTAGCTAGAACTGCCCTCTTTCGACAAACTCCACTACCTTGTTTCACACTGCTTTTCTGACTAGGTTGATCAGCAGGCATTCATTAGTTCTTTTTTGGATGTGGGCGTCTATAGCCAGTTGTTGGAATTGAGTTAAGAATTCTTCTACCAACTCCAAGGATTTCTGTTTTGCAGCAAACAGTTCCTGTTCTGCTTGTCATGCCATCAATGGTGGTGCAAATGTCTGGCTAATCTCTCTTTTGAACCCTTCCCAGGATTTGTTTTCGACTTGGTTTGTTTCTAGATAGAGTGCTGCCCATCAGCCTGCCGGTCCATCTCCCATGAATGATAGGGTGATCATTATTTTCTGATAGTTGCTTGGTTTTTTGTGAAAGCCTGATAGATAGGCCATCACTTGTTTCCACCAAATCAGGAACTTTTTCTTTTCGCTGTTGAAGGTGGTAGGTTTGGTGATGAAGGACTTGCCGATGTCCATTAAATCAGCTGGTACAGGGACCAGGTTGGTGAGGGTAGTACTTTGTAGGTATGAGGGCATCTCAGCCTGTTCCATCATCCTCTCTAACTCTAGTTCGCTTCTGATCAACTCCCTCAGCTGAGCCTTGGTCATAGTGACCAACTCTTCATTGTTGTTTCCTGACATTGTAGGCAATTGGATGGGGGCATGTTGGATAGTGGTGTTTTGTTCATGGTCCGAGAATGATGGTTTGGAACTTAAGCAGTCTGGTTCATTTTGGTATTTGTTGTCTGATAGACTGTAATTGTCTTGGAAGAACAACAGAGTGGGCGATGATAATGGGTTCACGTTGAGTACCTTGTCCAGCGCCTAGCCAGGCATGACTCGGCTACTCAGTGTGCAGGAAGATGAATGGGTGTTGCGTCATGAGCACAGTAAGTCAGTATGCTCTGGGGCAGAGCATGGATGGTGTGCTGTTTATTCAGACGAGTCAAATTGGAACCGGAAATTTTCGGGGTGGCTTCCCCCTAGCTAGCCAGCACTACACTTAACGTGTGTATGACAATGGGAGTCATTTAGACATGAGGCCAAGGCACACATACTCCGATGCCTGGTGGTTTATCGCACCCCAGCGGCCACTGTGTGGATGGTAGTATGAAGAGTGCGTCTCTGAAGATAAGCACTGATTGACTCTGTGAGCGCGTGAGAACCAACATGCTCGGGTTTCACTTGAAAATGCTAAGGTTACGATGGGGGCGGTAGAGCAAGTCAAAAGGTACAATAAGCTTGGTTGGCTTCTTGATAGTGCAACGGTACAATGGTCGTCCAAAGAGGGCGATCCAAAGGCAAGAGGTAAATGATAAAGCGATAGAGGATAATGAGAAAGCAAGAGAGATGATTAGGTGTGAAGAGCGAGTGACTGTGCAAGAATCTAGGATAATGTTAGGACTTACCACTATTCACACTTCACTAAGTGCGAGCGCAAATAAGAGGCAACAAAGAATGATCCTAGATTGGAGAAACTAACTACAACATCAAGGGTATTTATACAACTACAATGCTGTGTCTTATCTTGATGTTAGCACCACACCTCTTCAACATGTAGACGGAACTGAAAGAAATGCGAGGTGCGTGAGGTATGATAAGAAAGTCTAACAATAATGGTCAGGTTCCATGCCAATGCCATTCCAGTGCCACTTCTGATCAATGCTTGATCAGGCAGCCTGGCACACTATGATAACAGTATATAAAGGCCCCCCCATTCTTGTCCAGGATCAATCCATTTTTTGTACACACTTCTTCTGTCCCACTGCTGAGTGTTCCTGTTGTCAGATGGGTTAGTTGACTAGGCAATATATATGAAAATTTCAGGAATAAAGTTACATGGACAAAGGGATTGGAGCAAGTAGTATATGATAGCATCTGACATCCAGACACTCTAATACTTGTGAGGATGGCTGCAATGGAGGCTGGTGATATCTTGCTGCCATAGCAAGAGAGATAAATAATTGGTATATTCACACACTAGGGAGATTCAAAGAATATCCTCAGAGCTTCCAAGTGGCTATTGCCCTCTATTAATTGCCATCCTGCCTGCCATTGTCTGCTATGCCTGTATCTGTTATCTACATCCACTATGTCCAGTTCATTCCCCTGATAGATTATCATCCTGCTGTGCCCTATTACCCATGCCTTTGTGTATACTGTGTCATCTGTTCTCCCACTCTCAAAACCTATTCCTCCATCTTCACTCTCCTCCTCCCTTTCTCCTTCACCCTCTCCTGTTTCTATCTATATGTCTGGCCATGCCAAATTCAAACAATCAGCCACCAACAAGGTGTCAATTCTCATACCTGGTGATATTATGCCTCAAGTCTTGTGCTATTGGGAAATAGGCTGTTAACAATACTTTCATATCAAAACTGTTGTTGTTAATCTCCAAGTCAGCCATACTGCATGGAATCTCCAGAACCTATGCATCCAGGACTGGTATTTTTCAAATGTAGATTGCCTTAATGATTTATCTTTCAATGACTTTCTTGCAGAACTACAATTGGAATGTCTCTCTCCATCAAAAGATGCTTGGTTTCTCTCAAGGCTCCTAATCCTTCCATGAATGGGCTGTCAAAATTGAAAGTTTAAACATGGTTTTATGTGGTACCACTTCAAACCTTACTGATGCAGCACTCCATTTTTATCTTAAAGCTCATCTTCACTCAGACCTTCAAAAGAAATATCATCTCTCTACTCTTGCTGACACTATTGATTTTTGTGTTTGGCTGGATAAAGTAGAGCAACTGGATGAAGATTGTGAACATGATGAAAAACATCATTGTTTGCTAATTGAGTCCTTAATGCATGATGCACGATCTCAACCCCACTGCCCTTCCTATTGAAGAGTAACTAGAGGAGGTTGTAAGTACAATAGGATAGTTAGTCCTTACCTCCTGTAGTTCAATGTGAATGGGAAAAGTGAATCGGTTCTTCTAAGGGGCTTTGAGAACAGGAAAGACTTAGTTTGGGTGAGGAGGAAATATACCTGACAGTCCAAAGTCAAGGAAACAATGTAGGATGTTCAGAAATTGATAGACCAAAGGTGAAGACTTGTGTCAAAAGTAATAAAGAATGATAGAGACAATAAGAGGTGATGAGACCAAGTAATGAGAGATGTATATCCAGAAAATGAGAAGTGAAAGGAAACTCTTTTTTTCATGTCCTTTAGTTACAAACTTATAGTCCAGGGCATACTTAAGACTCTGTAGGTATAAAAGATAATATGAATGGATGAAACAATCAAGGAAATAACAAGGTATGGATCAGAAATAATGATCTACCTGTCAAAACAACACTTGACTGACTGTTGTTAGTCTGAAGATATGAAACATTGGACTACTGGTTGGCCTCAAGTGAGGTGAAATAGATAAAAGTGGAAAATACTGAATATAAGGCACTAAAGGCATGAATCAAAAAGAGGTCTGTGCATGTTAAAACTGGTTATAAAGGATTGATCTAAGAAAGGAAGTAAAAGCAGTTAGAATGGGTTGGAAACCATTGGTTTAAAGAAGGGAGTAAAGGCAGTTAGAATGGGTCAGAAACTATTAGTTTAAAGAAGAGAGTAAAGGCAGTTAGAACCAGTTGGAAACCATTGGTTTAAAAAAGAGAGTAAAGACAGTTAGAACCAGTCAGAAACCATTGATTTAAAGAAGAGAGTAAAGACAGTTAGAACCAGTCAGAAACCATTGGTTTAAAGAAGGGAGTTAAGGCAGTTAGAACCAGTTGAAAACTAAATAGATCAAGGTGAAAAGCATATAAGAAGGTATAGAGAAATAGACTGATGGCAAAAGGTAAAAATAGAGCAATACCACTGTAGAGACACTGAATGCTCTACACCATGTCATGACTAACACTTTCAATGCCTCTGCCTCAGCTTCTCAACTATCTTCCAATTGTCTTTCTGCTCTCACCTTAGAAGAGCAACACCTTTTGTTTGATAATGATGGATGTTTGAAATGCCACAAACCATTTGCTGGACACAAGGCAAAAGATTGTCCTGATGGTTTCCCAGATCCTATTTCTTATAAGACAATTACTCAAGAGGAAATCAACTGCTTATGCTGTAGAGCATGCAGTGTCTCTATAGTGGTATTGCTCTATTTTTACCTTTTGCCATCAGTCTATTTCTCTATACCTTCTTGTATGCTTTTCATCTTGATCTATTTAGTTTCTGACTGGTTCTAACTGCCTTTACTCCCTTCTTTAAACTGATGGTTTTCAACCTGTTCTAACTGCCTTTACTCCCTTCTTTTAACTGATGGTTTCCAACCCATTCTGACTGCTTTTACTTCCTTTCTTAGACCAACCATTTCCAACCAGTTTTAACATGCACAGGCCTCTTTTTGATTCACACATTTAGTGTCTTATGCTTGATATTTTTTACTTTTATCTAATTCACCTCACTTGAGGCCAACCAGTAGTCCAATGTTTCATATCTTTAGACTAACAACAGTTGGCCAAGTGTTGTTTTGACAGGTAGATCATTATTTATGATCCATACCTTGTCATTTCCTTGATTGTTTCATCCATTCATGTTACCTTTTGTGCCTATGGAGTCTTGGGTATGCCCTGGACTATAAGTTTGTAACTAAAGAACATGGAAAGAAAGTTTCCTTTCATTTCCCATTTTCTGGATTTACATCTCTCATCACTCAGTCTCATCACCTCTTATTGTCTCTATCACTCTTTATTACCTTCAGCACAAGTCTTCACCTTTGAACTATCAATTTCCAAATGTCCTATATTGTTTCCACTCTCAGTCTATCAATTTCTGAACATCCTACATCGTTTCCTTGATCTCAGACTTTCAGGTATATTTCTTTCTCACCCAAACCGAGTCTTTCCTATTTTCAGAGCCCCTTGGGAGAATCTATTCACTTTTTCCATTCACATTGAACTACAGGAGGTAAGGACTAACTATCCTATTGTGCCCACAACCTCCTCTGGTTACTCTTCAATGCCCCAAAAGTTCCATATGCCTAGAATTCACCAAACCCAAAGTAATTGCTGTGGTCAAGGAACTTGAGACCATCACTGTGGTTATGCCATCCTCTCTATTTAGTGAAGGTTCAGACTTAGATTCTGGGTGCATGGCACCTCTTTCTGTCCCTTATTTTCAATGGCTATGCTTTCTTGATAGTTCCAATATCTCTTCTGTGCAAGTCAATACACTTATTGATCATGGATCTCCCTTAGTTCTGATTGATAGTGCACTCATCACTAAACTGGGTCTTCATGTTTGCATGCCTTGTCCTATGCCTATCTCTATGGCAATTTCTGACAACACAACTGGTCTTTCTGTTCTTTCTGAATATGTTCATCTCTCTTGCATGTCTTTAGACCAATGTTTCTTTTCAAAAACTGTTCATGCACTCCTTCTATCTAATCTTTGCATTTCATTGTTATTAGGACAACCTTTTCTTGCACACAACCACATCATAATTGACCATAAACTGCACACATATGTCATGCATGACTGCAATTATAACCTATTAAACCCCTCTCCCCCTTTAGAACCCCCTCATCCAAATGCTTCCTACTTGCCTGAAACCTATCAATACAAAAAACAAGTTGTCAGAGAATTGAATGTCATCCTCCCTGAATTAAAATCCATTGTGGACCACTCTTGCAAACCTGTTCACAAGATTGACATCATAGCAGCAATCCAACAGCATATCTCCACTTTAACAACCATAGAAGATCTTAAACAATGTGATGCAAAAATCAAGCTGGAATATGCAGACCAATTTCCAAGTGACATCCCTCATGTAAATGAACTTCCAAATGAACTCCCCTTTCATATCAAGCTTAAGAAGGCTGATAAAATTATCTGTTCCAGGTCTTACAACTGTTCTCAAAAATACTGGGCAGCATAGAAAATATTACTTGACCAGCATATTGCCACAGGACAGCTTCATCCCTCTGATAGTCCACATGTGTTCCCTGTCTTCATCATCTCAAAGGTAGACCCTACTGTTCTCCCTTGATGGATCAATGACTATTACCAACTTAATGCCAACACTGTTCCAGACAGCCACCCACTGCTGTGGATTGATGAAATTCTCTGACTGTGCCAAGGGTAAGATCTTTGGCAAGATTGACATGACTAACTTCTTTTTTCAGACAAAAATACATCCTGATGACATCCCACTTACTGTCAACCTTATGCCCTATGGTCTTTATGAAAGGACAGTTATGCCTATAGGGGTTCACAATGCACCTCCCCACCATCAACACCATATCACTGCTGCACTTTGGCACCTGATTGGTCAAATTTGTCATGTCTATCTTGATGATATCATCATCTGGTTGCAATCCATACAGAAGCATGAAACAAATGTTCACCTCATGTTTAATGTGCTTTGAAAGGTCTGCCTTTTTTGCTCTTCAAAAAAAACTCAATTATTCCTTTTGCAGGTTGATTTTTTAGGTCCAGAGCCCAGGAGTGCAACTCCTGGGGAGAATGCACTGGAGTTGTAGCAGAACGATAGCAGAGGACCCAGAGTTGACTTAGTGCAATATGGAATATAACAGTATCCCCCTCTTAGGCCTGAACCCTTGAAGGCCAGAACTAGTCACATGCCTTTGTTGATTGGTTGGAGTCCAAAGTTCAACAATGCGGAGTATGAACAATAAATATAAGAATCTGTGGTTGGAGATCCTCTCTTGAACCATTACTTTCATCATGTTTTCATATGCCAATATTCAAATTTGGTCTGACAATCACCTCACAGAGAAACTGGACGATGACAACAAGCTCTGGAAGGCCAAGGTCAATGAGCACAGGTGATGTGCCAAGTTGAAACTCAAGGAGGAGAAATGCTGAGTGAAGGAGGAGGCAAGAAAGAAGGTAGAGGAGGACCAGATAAAGGCAGAGGTGGAGGTAAAGTGGAAGGTGTAAGAGGAGGTGGCATGCAAGAGAGCCAAGGAGGCGGCTAAGTTGAGGGTGAGTGTTACGAACCCTCATTTCTCTACTATTTTTTCCTTATTTTTCCTGATTTTATTTCACTCCTTTTCACTTGTTTTCAGACCTCGTCTTACAACTCATTCAAGGATAGTCACGTGACCATCAATCACATGACTTATCACATGACAGGTCTAGACCGATGACTAATGGTCACCGTGTACAGCCTTCTACTTCTGACCTTCCATTCCGTGCTGTACATGGCTATGCAAAAGCTAGACGCCTCATGCATTTCATTTCCATTTATCTTTGGACTCATATTCTATTCTTCCAGCATTGCCTCGCACTGCTCGGCCATTCCATCCAACTGCACAAACCTCTCACCCGTCTTCGTGACTCACCTTGACTCACCCCAACTCACAATGGTTTAGCCGACACTGCCTAGCATTGCCTTGCTACCTCATGACTGCACTGCCCAGCACTGCATGGATCATGACACCAATAGTGATACTCCCTCATGACTCGTTATAACTCACAACCACAGCCTTGATGGCTATACCACAGCCTTGACGGCACCACATCTTATCTCTGACTCGTCATGACTTGTTATGCACAGCTTATTACCATATTAGTGTAGTAATATGTACAAACAGAACCACACATGTACAAACATTAGAATAGTATATAAACCCCAAGGATGGGCCAGGGAGCGACAGTTTGTCCTCCTTTGGTATTCCCTTCAAGGTATTCTCCTTGCTTGCTCACTGCAGCATACTCAGTGCAAGTAAGAAAAGGCATCAGTACATCATTAAACCCTTCTGACTTCTCCCCCTGGTAGTTGACGAACTCGGTACTCGTCTATCAGCAGGTCAGTTGCAGTTTATCCTAGGCTTCCTGCAGTTCTCACTTAGCTGTGCTTTGGGGTCTCACATCAGTGAGTGACACTTGGTTGCAATGGATCCAGTGCTAATCAAATCAGGCTGAAAAGGTCTGGGCAGAGCAAAGCTTCAGAAGTAAGGGAAAGGGTCTGGCTTATGTGAGGTGTGCTGAGTGTGGCCTCAAGTGTGTTCTTGGGATGGGATGCTTGACCTCATGTGTTGCATGTCAAAAGGTCAAGGTGAAGTGTGAATGCCCCAGAGCCAGAGGTTTGGTGAAGAAGCGGAAGTGAAAGAAGGAAGTGGACAAGCTAGAGATATTGAGAGGAAAGAAACAGAACTGGCCAGAGGGTTGAATGGGGTCATTGGAGATGATGGCAGTGGTGGAGGTGATCACTAATTTGCTTAACTGACAAATGTGTTGGCTCTAGTATCTTGGGAAGCTCCTGGGGGAGTTCCTCAACAAAATCTCAGATATCAAGTATGGAAAGATGATTGAGGAGATTGAGCAGGTGGCAGAGATGGAGGAGGAATATGAGGAGGATGATGAAGACAAGATGCTTGAGGAGGTGATCAGATCAATGGAGGAAGTGGAGGAGGAAGTGGAGGAATGCTGGAGAAGCGAGAAGGGGCTTTAGGTACTCAGACATGTATCTACAAGTCAGAATGAGGACCAGGTTTGTTTGGATAGTGGAGGTGGAAGTTGGAGATAGGTTTAGAGGTGTGATTGAGTTTGGTAGCTAATAACCAAGATGTTTCTTCATCTGTGTCTTCATAACTGGACCATCTTATGAGGTACAGGAGTTTGCAGTTTTTCTGTCTCCAATCAATCTTAGAGTTGAGGATTTTGGAGATCTTATACTTGAGTTCTCCATCTACTTTGACCAGAGGTGGCAGAGGTCAAATGTGGTTTGGGATGGTGTTTGGTACAGAGGGTTCTAGCTGCGAAACATGGAAAACAGGATATATGGATTTCATTGATTTTGGTGGCTGGAGTGTGAAGGAGTGTGACCTGGCTTGTGTAATAATGTCATAAGGGCCAAGGTTCTTTTTTGAGAGTTTTTTGGATGGCCTTGTCGATCTGAAGTACTTCGCCTTGATGAAGACTGGATCTTCAATCTTGAACTTCAAAGCTGGAAGGCATTTTGTATTTGCAGGTTCTCAGTAATGTTCCTGAGCTAAGGTCATCTCTTCATGGAGATACTGATGGAGGGAATCTAAATCTACAGAGTATTCTTTTGCTTTTTTTGAGGTTAGGTCTTGTTCCAGATGAATGGAAATGTTGGAATGGTAACCTTTATTTGCAAAGAATGGAGAGACACCGGTGGTAGTGTTTGGAGCATTGTTATATGCAAACTCCATGAGGGGCAGGAGTTCTGACCAGTTGTCTTGCTGATAGTTGCATAGATGCAGAGGTATTGTTCCAATGTCTGGTTCATTTGCTTGGTTTGACCATCACCTTATGGATGATAACCAGAGATGAAATGGAGTTGGATGTTGAGAGCCTTTCCTAGAGAATGGAAGAAGTGGGAGATGAATTTGGAGTCCCTATCAGAGGTGATGTGGGATGGAACTCCATGCTTGGAGAAGACATGTAGGAGAAAGAGTTTAGTTAGCTCTGGGGAGGTAATTTTATCATTTGTTGGGACTGTTGAGAATATAACTTTGTTATATTCACCTAATTGATTATCTTATCAATTAGAGACATCCAGATAATATGATCTAATCTAATCATGTTCTATGTCATTCCATGTCATTCTATGACAGGTGACAATCTGAAACATAGTCTGGAACATTCTTAAAGGTTCCATGACAGCTGTCAAGATGAGACAACATCTGACATATGTTTTACATGTCTTCTGAAAGTTCTATCAATAATGCTGACACATATCTAGAATATTTCAGATATGAAACTTCTTCCTATTGGATGATAAGACATTTCATATTCATATTTTATATTTGTCTTATCATCATGACTCATTTATGACTTTGAATGACTCACTTTCTCTTATCATTTGAAATAAGATGAAACATCTTTATAATCATTTCAAATGATACTTATCTACCAATCATGTATCTGTTACATGTTTCAGGATAGAGTTCAATCTCCTCTACAATCCTGTAGTAGATAGTATAAGAAAGCAACCACTCCCTGGTTTGCTCTCCATCCTTTAATCCAACTTTCCATCCCAATTCACAAGGATTTTTCTATTCCTTGGTCTAAACCACTACTCTCCCACTCCCACTGAGATTTCCATCCTTTATTGTTTGGTTGTTCTTCCTTGTGTCACTCTGCATCCTTTGAAGCCTAGCAACTTCAAAAGGTTATGAGCTCTGCTTAGACATGGGAGACTTGTCGTTATAGTGCACAAAGATGCCTCCTATCATCTCGTGTAGAGATTTATGATTTACTTTGAGCCTTGCCACCATCATGGCAGTTGTTGGCTTTGTGTATTCTGTCATTGAATGGAATAACCCTATTCTCGAAAGAGAACATTTTACCATCTATCACATAAATCTTGGGGTCTTGGTATTTTGATGAATTCTTGATAATTTTGTCACTTACTTTGATTAGAATAATGGAACTCACACTTATTCCTTCATTTGTTTTGTAACTGTCAGGTCAAACAATGAAGAGGTTTGTATTTCTAATCCCATAGATTCTCCTCCTGCTTGGCAACCACCATTGCCCTCTGTTCCTCATGCTATATGAGAGAACTATCCATCATCTGTCCTATACCCTTCTCAATGAAGGAGATCCAATAGATTCATGAACCATCCTGGTCACACTTCTACCCTGAACCATCAATGACAGTTCAGAGATCAACCTGGTTATTTACCAGAGATTTGTTTTCATCATCATAGGTGCCACCTACACATTCCTCATTCTTTCAATCATGAAAGTTCCAAGATTGTACATCCAGGTGTACTGTTACGGGTTACCTTCAAGGCTAACCATAAAACCTAGCTGAAATGCTCCACACTAGCAGGACCAGGAGAGACTGATCAGAGAGCGCATGGCCAGCTGTGAAGACTTATCGGAGAGCGGAAGAGGCGTGCAAATGCAGAGGCCTATCAGAGAGAAGAATGCCTTTCCAGCATAACTCAACTCGAGCAAGGACTTGGAGAGTGTTCAAATAGTCGATGGGAGGTGCCTTCCCGAGAGGATACATGCGAGACAAGGACTTGGAGAGATGATATCAAGTAGCATTGGTGTTACAAGATACGGCGGTACAAGAGATGTCTGAAGACAAGTACAGGGAGGGTGTCAAGTAAGACAGAGGGGGGTGCTAGGTAGATCAAAGCTAAGTATGCAATGGCGGAGAGGGAATGCATAAATAGTATCCCAGAGTTTGATGACAAAGCGATGACAAAGGAATAGAATGTTCTAGGGGATCAAAGAAGACATGCCGTGAGGCAGGAGAAGGTTCTAAAGATACACGGGGATCAAAAGGAAGAGTGTCAAGTGTTACAAGGTTTGATGCACATGTTACAAGGTTTGATGAGTCAAAGAGAAGAAGCGGAAATGAATACTGCATGTCATAGGTCTAGAGTGGTGCGATAAACAAGGTGTCTAGGGTGAAGGGTATTGGGGTGAGGTGAAGGACAAAGACTGGGGATAAGCCAGTTCAGAGGAGGGTCTCATGGAGGAGAAGGTCCAGGGATATGAAGGGAGTGTCTGGAAGGACATTGTGGATGATCTGTTGAGGATCTGAGAGAGTGCCGGCGTTTACCAGCATTCCTTGTGATGCAAGAGCAATGGTAGACGAGGTGTCTAGAGCGAGGGAGTTCTCAGAGCATCGAGAGAATTGAAGAAAAAGGTGCGGGGCATTAGCATATTGTAACATGTACTATCTGATCTATGTTGCCCTACCTGCTTAGGAGCAATAGAGGTTGGGAAAGTTCACTATCATTGTGGATATTTTATCTTTTGTCAAGGACCTGAGGTACCCCTTCAGGTTCACCTTGATAGACCTTTTATACGAACTGAGAACATTCCTAGACTGTTGAACCCACTGTCTAGAGAATCATCTGCATCCTCAGCTTCATTCTTTCCAACCTCTTATGGTCTACCTTTCACTCCTCATCAACAAACTTTTCCTCCTTGTAATGCCTCTCAAGATCGCTGAACCCTTTCAGTCCTAGTACCCAGAGCAGACCAATCCACTCCACCTCCTTCTTACCATGATCAATCTCAATCCCATAGTAGAGAACGAGACAAGACCAAGCCTCTGGGGATACATCAAGGGACCACCACAAATGGAAGAGCAAGATCCAGAGGACCAGGAGATTCTAGTTGATCAGCTCAAGGTTCACGAAATCATTTGAAACATTCAGAAATGCTCAATATCTTCATCCATCAGAAGATTCTGTGACACACCAGCATGTTCAACAATGATGCACACCAAAACATAGAATTTTTCAACAACCAGACCTCTTATGCTCTGACAGTTGAGAACAATCTACTGGTACCAGGTCTGGATCAGGACCAGATTTGTCAACACATAGCAGTCTTCATGGATCCACTTTCTCATCACTCAATGTGACATGAGAGACAACTAGTGGAGGTGAAGCCAAACCTCTACTTAGTGGTGGAGTTACCCCCATTCCTTCAACTTCACCAACATCACCTTTATCTCTCTGAGATTGAATTTTTCTCCTCCCAGCAGGTTTTACCTTTCTCTATCCAACCTGCCAAGACCAACTGTCCAGGGAACTATTCCATCAACAGCTTACAATACCTTGATGAGACCATTTCTCAAGCCTATGAAGGTGCTGGCTACACCTTTCCCTATGCAGATGAAGAATCATGTCATAGTTTTGTGATTCATGGACAAGAATATGAGATTTCTATCAAGACTTCTTTCCCCTTACTCATCACAACCTTCATCTGATGCAGTCCCTTCATCCAAATCACTCCCTTTGGGATGATAACTGGGTCTTCAAGAATCATGGCTTTTTGAATGATAACATGGACTATGGGAGATGAAGAGAGGTGAATATCAAATGAGGAATAGATTTTCACTCCTGGAACCTTTAATTTGACAGCTGGGCTCATGCAAACTTGTATATAGAGCAACTGAGGATCTATAATCTTCAGCAACATATTCTAAATGTGCTGACATCAAACCCTTGAGCAGATGTCAACATTATTACACAAACTCTTCTCAGTACTCCCCAAACACCTAGAAGAAGAGCTGCTGTTGAAGGAGAGCAAGCACAAAGACTTCTCTATCATCTGTGAACATTTTTCCCATTTCTTAACAGATACTCCTGTTCCTCTTGTTTGACCTACACATTTTCTTTCTTATGGTAACTTTGATGAGAATGGAAACTGGATGTCTTATGTTTGAGATTTGAAGGAAATAGAGATACCTTCAAATTTTCTCAAGCTTAACTATTGGGTAAATTGAGAAGATTTAGAGTTTCCATATCTCAATAGCAACTTTTACCTAGACCTACTAGGTTTAGAGACAAAGATTAGAAATCCACATTTCTTTTCTTTGTTAGGCTTTGTTGCTTTTGAGGAACTTGTGTCCAACCCTATGCCTTTGTGGTGGACAGACCTATAGTTTCTTGATCTATATCCTTCACCATCTCCCAAAGACCAAAGAAGAGACCATTGGACACCAGGCCCAACACAAAAGAAACAGAGACATTTCATAGAATGGATTATTAGGACACAGATGCCCAGATATGTTCCTATGAGACAGAGAAGTTGTCATATCCTGAATCATGCTAAGTCCACTCCGGGTTCTCCAGTACTTTTCCATTACAACTCCAATGCGTTCTTCCCAGGAGTGCAACTCCTGGGCTCCAGACATTTCATATAATTTCCTCTTCGTAATTACATTCTCGCTTATGACTTCTGTTCCATATTTGTATTGGTTCCGCTTTCTGTCTTTCGCCGTGCAGTGCAAGCACAGCTCCGGCTTCTTGCAACTCCGGCACTGCTCCACCCCACTACTTACCAATACCTTAGAAATCCGTTACCAATCCGTTAGTCATCGGACCTCCGTACTCCGTATATAAACCCTTAGTTACTTCGTGTAAAACCTCAGTTCGAATATCAACTTAGATCTTAACTCCTATCCCTTACTCTCCTCTCTGACCTCCGACCCTCCAACCTTCCAAAATATGGGACTGAACTCTACAAGGGCACAACACACAAGTTGAAGCCAACGTCCCATCCCCCTCAGTACAACTCCGGCGATCCAGAGTTTATCAGAGTTATCTGCGTTCTTAACAGTATATTCGAACTCACACTTGTATGAGTTCTCACACCAGACCTACCATGCCTGTATTCCAGAGTATCATCCAAACTTGTAGACAAGCTCAAAGTCGACAAGAACAAGATCAGACTAGGGCCAAAACCTTACTCTGGCCCACTTCCACAACCGATTTCCTCTCATTCACCAATCAGCGTCTATCCCCGCTCATCGACCCTGTACCTCTAGACGACATGTACCAAGACCCCCAGACCCCGACACTCTCAAGTTGTCATCGAAGATCCCTCGGAGGCGATGACGGTGGAGATGGACCTGGCGGATCTCCTCCACCTAGCCCTCCGGACATCCTGCTCCCGATTCTCCCTTCTCTGCCAACAATGAGGATTCTATGGTCGTCCTCGCAAGAGCAATTGAAGCATTCTCAAAGAATGCTACCAATCGTGACTCCACCTCCCGGACAAAGGTCCGAGAACCCGATACCTTTGACAGAATGGACCACAGGAAGCTCCGCGCCTTTTTGATGCAGTGCGAACTGAACTTCCAGGACTGCCCGAAGTCATTCGGGACCGGACACGCAAAAGTTAACTTCGCGCAGTCCTACCTGAAGGGCATGGCCCTTGAATGGTTTGAGCCCGACCTCCTGCTCACCAACCCCCAACACCGTCCCCTTTGGATGGACGACTATGAAGAGTTCATCAAAGAACTCCGAGCTAACTTCAGTCCGTATGATCCTGTCAGAGATGCAGAACACCAACTAGGAAACCTGATGATGAAGGACGGACAGCATATCAACAAGTATGTTGTTGAGTTTTAGCGTTTAGCAACGCAAGTCCAAGACTACGGAGATGGCACACTCCACCACATCTACTACAACGGCCTTCCGGACCATATCAAGGATGAAATCTCCCGTGTCGGAAAACCTGCTACCCTGCAGAAACTCTGAGCACTCTCCCAGACCATCAATGCCAGATACTGGGAACGCAAGTCTGAGATTGCCTGGATGAAAGGGTCGTCTACATCCTCCGCCTCCAATTCCTCCGCCACGACCTCCAAAGCCACTCCGGCTACCTCCTCCGCTCCTAAGTCGTCAAACCCCGCCTCTTCGTCCAGCAAGCCAGCCAAGGACTCAGAATCCTCCGGCAAAGCTGTGACTCTGAAACCTGATCTCTCATCAAAGTTAGGAAAGGATGGCAAGCTCACAGTGGCTGAACGCAAGCACCGCTTTGAGCAGAACCTTTGCATGTTCTGCAGACAATCTGGACACGTCGCTAAGGACTGTCCCAAGTCTACTTCCCGCACTGCAAAGGCTCATGCCATCCAGACATCTACTCCGGAAGCCAAACCAGATAGCTCCACCAAGGAGCCAAAAAAATAATCCGCAACTCCTGTGACTCTGCATGGTCAGGAGATTGCGTTGACTCAACCCGTGCACTCAAGGAGATCCATCTCAACGCATCCACTCTTTCTGACCCCCAATCCCTCATGCCTTCCATCTCCCTTATCTTGTATGACATTCCCTCTATTTCCGCGCTTGTAGACTCCAGATCTTCCGATTGTTTTGTAGATATGACCTTCGTTAATAATTACGGACTTTCTACCTACCCTATGCCACCCTTACTCCTCCGACTTTTCGACAGCACTTCGAACTCCACCATTACCCAGGCAGCAGACCTCTCTGTTTGCTTCCCCTCCGGTGACATCACTCCAATGACGTTCTATGTCACTCTGTTGGATGGATCGTGTTCACTTGTTCTAGGACACAACTGGCTGACCCACCACAATCCGTTGATTGATTGGGTTCACAGCAGTATCTCGTTCTGAACACCCGAGCATGCCAGTTCAATACCTTCGAGCTCACCTTCACAGCCTCTGGACTCTCCTCCTCTGGCTGACCTTCCTCCTCCGGATGTCATCAACCTCTCCGAACGAAAGGCCCCACCCATCGCGCTCATCAGTGCTCCAGCCTTCGCCCTCGCCTGCCACCTTGAAGGCTCCGTCCAGTTCAGTATCCAGCTCTGCCCTACGGAGAGCCAACTCCACTCCTCCACCACTTTCTCCGAAACAGTTGATCTTTCCTCCATCCCCAGCGAATACCACGACTTTGCCGACGTGTTCAGCAAGAGCAAAGCCTCCAAGCTTGCTCCACATCGCGAGCACGACCTCAAGATCGACATTGAGGAAGGAGCCTCTCCTCCATTAGGCACCACCTATTCCTTCAGTCCCTCCGAGCTGGACTCCCTCTGGACCTTCATCAACGAACACCTAGCAATGGGGTTCATCCATCCGTCCTCCTCTGCCCATGCCGCTCTGGTCCTCTTTGTCCACAAGAAGGTTGGTTCACTCCACCTATGCGTTGACTTTCGAGGACTCAACAAGATCACAAAGAAGGACTGTTATCCACTCCCAAGAATCTCCAATCTCCTGGATGCTCCCAGTCATGCTAAGATCTACACCAAGATTGATCTCCGGCACACTTACCATCTGGTCTGCATCTGTTACGCTCGTAAGTCGAACGTAAGACTCGATAAGGTCTAGTACGAAGGGTCAAAGGTTCGGGGTAAGAATCGTACCCGTAGTGTCTTAGTAGAGTCTGAGTGAGACTTATGACGCAACAAGATGGTTGCTGGCAAAGTCAAGAGGTGTTTCAAAGCAACACCGTAAGGCTTTTTAACGAGATAAGGTCCTTTATTCAAGGAAGAGGTACAAGTTACTAGAGCTAGGCTCAAGTAGATCAAGGTTAGAGAAAGAGAAAGGGTTGCGCAGGAGAAAGGGTATATATACCCGAAAGGACAAATGAGCGCAAACAAGTTAAGTAATACAAGGTAGAACTTCGTGGAATATGATGGAAGGGATGACTAAGCAAGTGAGGTATTCAAGTAAGACCGAGATGGGAAGGAATTAGTCATCGATAGAAAAAGAAATGGTAAGTCCGAGGAATCGTAACAATACCCCCCAACTATGGGTGAAGTACCACTGAACCTGTCATTTACAAATCTAAGTAACCTCCGGAGGGGGATCCGGTGACGTTTGCCCAAGCGGTTTCATCCCAGACGTCATCGGGAGGGGAGGGAGATTGCCTTTGAGGAGAAGGGTAGTGCCGACGGGTAGGTGGATATGTAGGCCTCATCTGGGCAGTCAAGGGTCTGGGGCGGGTTCGGGTGGAAGGATCTGGGACACGTCAAGGGCGAGTAGAGGAAGTGGATGATCGAGATGCAGCGGAGGGCAATGATGAGGAGGACGAAGTGGGAGGGGAATGAGGAGTTCGCCGCGCAGGACAGAATTGTTGGATGTGGCCTGGTGCCCAGCGAAGGCAGAGGGGGCACTGGTAGACTCTACAGTGGATGCGGGTATGTCCAAGACACCTACATTGGAAACAGGCCTCGTTATATCGGGGGTGTGAGAAGTCTAGCCATTGGTTTCCAAGAAAGCCTGACCACCATGCATCGACTCGTGCAAGCATCCGTTCCTCATCGGTGTGGATGGGAGAAGAGGATGCGGAGGGAGTAGAGGGGATAGAGACGGCATTTGGTCCGGCTTGATGCATGATGTCGTTGAGATCTGCCACGTATCGGTCTAGGTCATCAAAGAACTCGCCCATTTCAAGTTGGTAGATAAGAATGT
The DNA here is from genome assembly GCA_038094715.1 of Heimioporus punctisporus. Classification (NCBI taxonomy): domain Eukaryota; kingdom Fungi; phylum Basidiomycota; class Agaricomycetes; order Boletales; family Boletaceae; genus Heimioporus; species Heimioporus punctisporus. Next base: position 10,732 of record JBBPUN010000056.1, on the reverse strand, counting down.
TGAGTTCTCCCTGGATTTGAGCACGTACGTTTGCCACTAACTCTCCCAGGAAAGCAGAGTCGGCGTTGTTAGAAAGGGCGAGTGTATTTGCAACGATGGCAAGCCTTTCATTTTGGAGGAAGGCGTTGTAGACAGCAAGGATAGGGGATCCCATGTCGACATGGGCGGAGAAGGGACGAGCGAGATGGGAGTCGGTGAGGTGGCCGTATGCCCGAGAGAGGTAGGTGGCATTGGGGAAGTCGTCCCTAAGCCTATGGGCGTAAAGCAGTTCATCAATGGCGGAGATGGCAGGAGAGGAGGGAGTATTGGCGACAGAGGTAGGGGGTAAATACTCAGCAACGGGGAGTAGATTGTCAGGGTTTGGTACAAGGTCATCGTTGGGGGTGGAGGCACAGAGGCGGTAGGTGAGAGCCATGATAGAACTATGGTAAGAAAGAGTAGAGGAATAAGATGGAAGTTCGAAAGTGGGAGTAAGAGTTAAAGAGGGAAAATTTTTGGATGAAGTTTTTTATAATCGGAGAGAACATCTGTGGCGTGAGAGAATTATTTTTCGGGAAGCCAGGAGTCTTCTTCAGCCGTGTACCCTTTTCATGTGACTAAGAAGGAATGTTTTGATGGGATACCTCTGTGGCGTAGAATCTTTTCTATTTTGTACTCTTCTTCTCCTTCTATCAGGTCAGGTGGAGGGGCGGGGAAGTTCAGTCCATGCATGGCATTTTCTTGGTATCGCGAAAGAAAAGAGGCGTGGAAAACGGGGTGGATTTTCCAGGACTTAGGAAGGCGTAAGCGGTAGTTGATCGGGGATAGAACTTTGGTAATTAAAAAGGGTCCTTCTCTTTTGGGGGTGAATTTCGGGGAAGTGAGGACACGTTTCAGGTTGCGGGCTTCTAGCCACACCTTGTCTCCTTTTGAGAAGGGGGTGAAGGATTTAAAGTTTCGGGCTTTCATGACCTGTCTGGCAAGTTCATGAGCTGCCAAAGCTTCATCTCGAGCGGCAGTGAGGAGAGAAAGCCTGGATTGTATAGCGGGAATGTTGGTTTCAGCAATGACCGTGGGGAAGGAGTGTGGTTCATATCCGAGCATGAGGAAGAAGGGGGATTTTCCCATGATGGAGTGAGGGCGGTGATTGTGGGCAAATTCAGCATGGGAAATGAAGTCAGCCCATGCAGTGGGGTTGTCATGAAGTAGATTCTAAGGTAAGTTTCAATTTCTTGGTTTACTCGTTCGGTTTCGCCGTTGGATTGTGGATGGTAAGCAGTGGAGAGGTTTAGGGAGTATCCAAGGAGCGTAGCTAGTTCTTTCGCAAAAGCCGAGGCGAATTGGGGACCTCTGTCAGATATGATTCTGTCATAGAGGCCGAAGCGAAGGTAAACTTTGTGGAAGAAAAGGTTGGCGATACCCTCAGCCGAGACGGTTTTCGTAGTTGGGCAGAGAATTACCCCCTTAGTAAGACCATGGTCGACCACAACCAATAAGGAGTCAAAGCCAGAGGAAAGGGGGAGGTCGGTGATGAGGTCACACGAAATTTGTTGGAAGGGGCGGGTGCAAGAGGAGGAGATGGGGGTAAGAGGAGGAGTGGTGGGATGAGTGTTCGATTTAGATTGCTGGCAGAGGGAGCAACCAGTGACATAATTACGAATGAAGGAGGGGAGACCCAGCCACCAGAAGTCGGCGGCGATGAGTTGTCGAGTTTTAAGAAAACCTGGGTGACTGGCAGAAGGGTGATCATGATAACGGGTAAGGATGGAGCGGCAGAGAGCGGGGTCATTGGGGACATAGGCGCGACCCTTGTAAGAGAGGACGCTGGCATCAAAAGACCAGTCAGAGAGGCGGGAGCAGAATTGAGGGGGGGTTTCACCGTCTAGGGCACGGAGTGCATCGAGGACGACTGGGTCAGAGACAGAGGAAGAGGCAAGTTTGGAGGCAAGGGCAGAGTCAATTAGATTGACAAAGAGTGATGGGGGAAGGAGTGTAGTGCCAGTGTTGTCATCGTCTGAGGGAGGGAGGAGATCTGGGCGATGGGAGAGGGCGTCAGGAGCAGAAAGGAGCTTGCCAGGGACATGAATCATTTTGAGGTCAAAATCAGCAAGGTCGATGAGCCAGCAGGCCTGTCACTGGTTAAGATTCTGAGGTTGGCGAAAGAATGTGAGGTTCTTATGGTCGGTGAAGGCCTGAACGGGAAAAGGGGAGCCATGGAGGTAGTATCACCATTGTTTGAGGGCGCGAATGACAGCGAGGAGTTCTCTATCATAGATGTCATAGTTTCGTTCAGCGTCGCCAAAGGCTTGGGATAAGTAAGAGCAAGGGTGCCAGTCCCCATTGGAGTTGGTTTGGAGAAGGACACCTCCAAAGGCGAATTTGGATGCATCGGTGGCAATGGCGAAGGGATGAGCAGGGTCTGGGAGGGAGAGTATGGGTTGGGAAAGGAAGGAAGACTTTAAATCATCAAAAGATCATTGTTGGAGTGGGGTCCAGTTCCATGTGGTAGTTTTCTTGGTTAGGTCAAGGAGGGGTTGGGCGATGTTGGTAAAGTTGGGAATAAATCGACGGTAAAAATTGGCAAAGCCAAGGAACGACCGGACATCTTTTAGTTTGGTGGGAGTAGGCCAGTCAGCGATGCTGGCTAGCTTGACAGGATCCATGGCGAGTTCCCCGGGTTTGATGATCATGCCTAGATAGTCAACTTCGGATGCTGCAAAAGTACATTTTTCCAGTTTGAGGTGAAGGTCCAATTCAGTCATCCGTTGAAGGACTCGTTTAGTCCATTCGTCGTGGGTGGATTTGTCAGGGGAGAAAATAAAAAGGTCGTCCATGTAGATGATGAGCCAGCCTTCAGAGATCATATCGCGGAATGAATCATTCATGAATTGTTGAAAGGTGGTGGGGGAGTTGGTAAGACCAAAGAACATGACCGTCAGTTTGAAGATTCCCTTGTGTGTAATGAAAGCAGCCTTCCATTGGTCACCGTCTTTTATTCGGACGTTGTTATAACCCCATCGTACGTCAAATTTGGTGAAGAGTTTGGCGTCCTTGAGTTGATCGATGAGGTTGGAGATTAAAGGGAGGGGGTAAGCGTCCCGGGTAGTGTGGTCGTTGAGGTATCTATAGTCTTGACATGGACGCAGTTTCCCATCTTTCTTTTTGACGAAAAAGAAGGGGGATGCTTGTGGGGATTGGGAAGGTCTAATTTTCCCAGAGGCGAGGTTTTCGTCAAGGAAGTCTTCTGTCGCTTTCCGTTCTTCGGCTGTAAGAGGGTAGATTTTTCTGACTTTAGGTTTGAACGAGTCGTCAAGTTGGATTGTGTGATCATAGGGTCTAGAAGGGGGAATATGATCTGCGGATTCTTTGGAAAATACGGAGGAAAATATGGCAAATTCTATGGGTAGGGACAGAGGGGGTTTTTTCTTATCAGCTTCTATGGCTAGTTTGGTGGAGGTAGTGAGGGCATTGATGACGGCGGGGGAATGGAATTGGAATTTAGAACTGTGTTTCGTTACTCGGTTAAGGTGGTAGGTGGATACATCAGCAGAAGGGAGGTGGTGGCCCATGTAATATTCGTTGTACTGGAACAGTCTGTCATGTTGAACTGGATCTGCTCCTACATGTCATATGGCCTTGGTGATGGGAGGAGGCGGTTTGGCTTTTGCTGAGAGGCGTAGTTCCCAAGCAATGTTTTCTTGGTTGTAGGTGGCGGTTTCGTCGTGGGTGGTTTCGATAGAGATGGTTCGTTCTGCCCAGTTGATGAGTGGTTGGGTTTTCTTTAACCAGGGCATCCCAAGGATCATATTGGAGGAACCGCAGTGCATAACAAAGAATTTCACTTTCTGGTGTAGGTGGTTTATTTGTAGGAAGAGGGTTGAGGTGTACTTGATCATCCCTGCTTGGTTTGTAGTGTTATCTACGTTTGTGACAGGGATTGGGGTAGGAAGTTTGTCGAGAGGGAGTTTGTGCTTCTTGGCGAAATACCAGTCGATACAGCAGATGTCTGCCCCAGAATCAATGAGGGTGTTGGTTTTGACGTCTTTCCCAGCGGTAGTTACGATCGAGAGGGGAAGCTGTACATTCTTCTGAGTCGGATCGGCTACGAGTACATGGGTTCTATGGATGAAGGTACCATGCATCAGGGTGGTCCTCCTTTCTAAAAATCCTGGGAAAATGCCACCCTTCTGATGGTGGTCTTTGTTTCATCGTCGTCATCTTCATCAACCTCTTTGAGGGAGGGGACCTGTTCTGCCTTTCGGACCTTTTTGTCTTTAGGCGGAGCTTTCTTTGAATCGGAGGTAAAATTGGGGCATGCAGACGAAAGATGTCCTTTGTTTCGGCAATGGAAGCAGCGCCCTTCAGTGATGCATCGCTTCCTTTCTTCGGGGGTGAGTTTGCCGACCCTGATAGCGTCGACATCCATAGCATTGGGGTCTTTGGCTGGGGTGGAGGTGGAGGAGGGGGTAGAGTGAAAGATATGGGTTTTGGTGCGATGAGATCGAGCACCGATTTCCTTGGTTCTATTGTAGACTGTCTGGAAGTGGATGGCCTTCTCATACCAGGCCTTAATTGTTGTGGGGATGGTGTCCATGCCATAGATTCTTTCCATTAGTTTCCTAGGCATTCCGGCAGCGAGGAAATTGATGAGGATGGCGTCCTCGGTGATTCCGGACAGGGCTACTTTGTTCTGGAACTTGGCAAGGTATTCGTTTAGTTGATTACCATTAGAGATGGTAGTGGTAGCCAACCAGGCGATGGCGTCGTTCTTGACATCATGGGTTTTGAAATCGGCGTCGAATTTGGCAAGGAAGGCTGCGAACGTGCCGAAGTCGGGGTTGGTGAGGGCGAATGCTTGTCGTCTGAGGGTATTGGCCCAGGTGGCTGCTGGTTCTTCAGTCATATGCGACAAAGTGAAGGCAATCTTTTTGTTGTCGTCATCATAGACCTTTTCGTTAACGAGGAGATAAGACCGGACGGTGACCATCCAGGCATTGGCCTTCTTAGAATCCCCATTAAACGGTTTTGGGGCGCCAAGGCGGAGTTCGGTGTGTTTTGTCGTAGATGTCATAGTGGGCGAAAGGATTGGGAAAGTATGGAGGAGGGGTGGTCTGGGTGGTGGGGGTGGGGGAATGCCGAAGGGGAAGGAGCGTTGGACTGGGGTTGGCGAAGGGGGGGTTGGGGCTTGAGGGATGTGGAGAGAGGACAAGAGGTTCGCAGTAAGATCTAGGGTGTCGTCAGGTTCGGTGCGTACCTCGACGTCAGAGGATGGTTCAGAGGAGGTTGGTGAGTTCTCTAGTTCTAGTTCAGAGAGTTCAGGGTCAAGAGGTTCTCTCCACGAAGTGTTTGAGGAGGATATGGTGGGCAAGTACTACAGTGGTATGCCCGTACGAGAAGAACCTTGATCTTTTGTTATGCTTGTAAGTTGAATGTAAGACTCGATAAGGTCTAGTACGAAGGGTCAAAGGTTCGGGGTAAGAATCGTACCCGTAGTGTCTTAGTAGAGTCTGAGTGAGACTTATGATGCAACAAGACGGTTGCTGGCAAAGTCAAGAGGTGTTTCAAAGCAACACCGTAAGGCTTTTTAACGAGATAAGGTCCTTTATTCAAGGAAGAGGTACAAGTTACTAGAGCTAGGCTCAAGTAGATCAAGGTTAGAGAAAGAGAAAGGGTTGCGCAGGAGAAAGGGTATATATACCCGAAAGGACAAATGAGCGCAAACAAGTTAAGTAATACAAGGTAGAACTTCGTGGAATATGATGGAAGGGATGACTAAGCAAGTGAGGTATTCAAGTAAGACCGAGATGGGAAGGAATTAGTCATCAATAGAAAAAGAAACGATAAGTCTGAGGAATCGTAACAGCATCGCAGAAGGAGATGAATGGAAGACCTCCTTCCGCACTCGTTACGGGTTGTATGAATGGCTTGTTATGCCATTTGGCCTCACCAACGCTCCCGCTGCATTCCAACGGTTCGTCAACACCATCTTCACCGATCTCCTCGACGTTTGCATCATCATCTACCTGGACGACATCCTTATCTACTTTGCCGACACTGCGTCTCACAAAGAGCACGTCCAGGAAATACTCTGATGTCTCCGAAAACACAGCTTGTACGCGAAACCTGAGAAATGTGAGTGGTCCACCGACTCCACGGAGTATTTGGGCTACCACCTTTCTCCCTCCAGTCTCTCCATGTCCCCGGAAAAGGTGCAAACCATCCAGGAATGGCTGGAACCCCGTAAGGTCAAGGATATCCAATCCTTCCTGGGCTTCACAAACTTCTATTGCTGTTTCATTAGCAATTACTCGGACATCGTCGTCCCTCTCACCTGCCTTACCCGAAAGGGTACCCCTTGGCACTTCTCCAACAACTGTCATGCCTCCTTCCAGCATCTCAAGGACGCTTTCACAATAGCTCTGATCCTCTCCCACTGGTTCCCCAATGCTCTGCTGATTGTAGAAACTGACACCTCCAACTACACAATCACCGGAATCCTCTCTATCCGGTGCCCGGATGAGGAAGTCTGACCCGTCGCTTTCTTCTCCCACACATTATCAACTCCGGAGCTCAACTACGATACCCATGACAAGGAGTTGTTAGCCATCCATGAATCATTCCGTTCTTGGTGACACTACCTGGAAGGCTCCAGCACACCCATCGACATCATCACCGACCACAAGAACCTAGAATACTTCGCGACCTCCAAACTCCTGACCCGGCAGCAAGCCCACTGGTCGGAGTTCCTCTCACAGTTTAATATGGTCATTCGTTTCCGCCTGGATCGCCTCAGAGCTAAACCCGATGCCCTCACTAGACGCTGGGACGTCTATCCCAAAGAGGGGGATAGGGACTACGCTCGCGTCAACCCTCACAACTTCCAACCCATTTTTACACAGGAACAGCTCGCGTCCTCCCTTAGAGCAACCTGTCTTGCTGCTCCGGTTCTCCAAGCCAGCTCTATGTTCAATGTCAAAGCACTCCATAACAACATCCTATCAGCCCTCCCATCCAACTCTCTTGCCTCTGTCCACATGTCCGAACCCAACTCCAACAACTCCCGTTGGTCAACCGATGCCGAAGGATTCTTAAGATTAGACAACCGCATCTATGTTCTGGATATCAATGATCTCTGCCTTTGCGTCCTCCGGTACAAACACAACCACCCACTCTCCGGACATTTCAGACAAAACCGTACACTGGAACTAGTCCGCTGAGAATACACTTGGCCAGGCATCCGCACATATGTTAAGGAATATGTTTCGTCATGTACTACTTGCGCTTGCGCAAAGGTACCTAGGCATAAGCCCTACGGGCTACTCAAGCAACTCCCGGTCCTGGAGAAACCGTGGAATTCCATCTCCATGGATTTCATTGAGCAACTCCCTCCATCCTCCAGATACACCGCTATCCTCGTAGTTGTGGATCAATTGTCCAAACAATGCATATTCGTCCCAACTGATGACAAGATCACCTCCCCGGAGCTCACCAAGCTCTTCCTCCTACATGTCTTCTCCAAGCATGGAGTTCCATCCCACATCACCTCCGATAGGGGCTCCAAATTTGTCTCCCATTTCTTCCGTTCTCTAGGAAAGGCTCTCGACATCCGGCTCCATTTCACCTCCAGTTATCATCCGGAAGGCGATGGCCAAACCGAGCGAATGAATCAGACGCTGGAACAATACCTCCGCGTCTACTGCAACTATCAGCAAGATAACTGGTCAGAACTCCTGCCCCTCGCGGAGTTTGTGTATAACAACACTCCGAACGCCACTACCAGTATCTCCCCATTCTTTGCAAACAAAGGTTACCACCCCAACATTTCCGTCCATCTGGAACGAGACCTAACCTCAGAGAAAGCACGAGAATACTCCATAGATCTAGACTCCCTCCACCAATACCTTCGTGAAGAGATAACCTTAGCTCAGGAACGTTACCAAGGACCTGCAGACACAAAACGACTCCCTGCTCCGGAGTTTAAGATCGGAGATCAAGTCTTCGTCAAGGCGAAGTACTTCAGATTGACAAGACCGTCCAAAAAACTCTCAGAAAAAAACCTTGGCCCTTACAATATTATCACACAAGCCGGGTCACACTCCTTCACGCTCCGACTACCAGAATCAATGAAATCCATACATCCTGTTTTCCATGTTTTGCAGCTAGAACCATCCATACCCAACACAATCCCAAACCGCATTCAACCTCCACCCCCTCCGGTCAAAGTAGACGGAGAACTCGAGTACAAGATCTCTGAGGTCCTCGACTCCAAGATCGATCGGAGATGGAGAAACTGCAAACTCCTATACCTCGTAAGATGGTCTGGTTACGAAGACACTGACGAAGAAACATCATGGCTATTAGCCACTGAACTCGATCATGCCTCCGAGCTCATCTCCAACTTTCACCTCCGTTATCCGAGCAAACCTGGTCCTCACTTCGACCAGTAGATTACTTTACAATTCCTACAATACACCATTTCATCCATCCTCCGGCGTTCCTCCTCCTCCGCTTCCCCCGCATCCATGGCCTCCTCCATCAACCCGATGGCCTCCTCGGCCATTTCCTCCTCGTCCTCTTCCTTGTACTCCTCTTCTGTCTCCACCAATTCCTCCACTTCCTCAATCATCTCACCGTACTTGATAGTTGAAATTTCGTCCAAAAAGTCCCTGAGGAGTTCCCCGAGGTAAGTGAGTCGGCATGATTGCCAGTCAAGCGAGTCAGCGATTAGCTTCGCCGCTGCCATGACCTCCGACCCCACTCCCGAATTTCGCCCCAACTCCTCCAAATGGACTCTTTTCCAGCTTCTCAACATCTCCAGTTCATCTGCTTCCTCCTTCCACTTCTGCTTCTTCACTGAACCTCCGGCTCCAGGGTGTTCGCACTTCGCCTTGTTCTCTTGACACGCAACGCACAAAGTTGAGCGTCCCGTCCCAAGAACGCACTCAAGGCCACACTCAGCACACCTTGCACAAGCCGGACCCTTCCCTTTACTTCTGGAGCTTTGCTCTGCTCAAACCTTTTCGGCCTGATGTGATCAGCAGTGGACCCATCGCAACCAAGTATCACTCACCCTTGACTTAGCCGCTTCCTCAGCTCTCTTACACGCTGCCCCCTCCTGCGCGATCCGCCTCGCCTCCGCCTCTGCCTTCTTCTGTTCATCCTCTGCCTTCTTCTGTTCGTCCTCTACCTTCTCCCATGCCTCTTCCTCCGCCTTCTTCCGCGCCTCCTCCTCTGCCCTTATCCTCGCCTCCTCCTCCGCTCAGCGTTTCTCCTCTTCGAGCTTCGCCTTGGTGCGTCTCCTGCACTCGTTGGCCTTGGCCTCCCAGAGCTCGTCGTTGTCTTCCAGCTTCTCCACAAGACGGTCTTCGGACCAGGTTTGGATATCGGCATATGAGGACATGATGATGGTAGTAATTCAAAAGAGGTTCTCCGACTGCGGACTCTTATATTTGTCATTCATACTCCGCATTATTGAACTTTGGACTCCGACCAATCAATGAAGGCACGTGATTAGTCCTGGCCTTCAGGGGTTCAGGCCTAAGAGGGGGATACTGTCATATCCCGAATCATGCTAAGTCCACTCTGGGTTCTCCGGTACTTTTCCGTTACAACTCCGATGTGTTCTCCCCAGGAGTGCAACTCCTGGGCTCCAGACATTTCATATAATTTCCTCTTCGTAATTACATTCTCGATTATGACTTCTGTTCCATATTTGTATTGGTTCCGCTTTCTGTCTTTCGCCATGCAGTGCAAGCACAGCTCCGGCTTCTTGCAACTCCGGCACTGCTCCGCCCCACTACTTACCAATACCTTAGAAATCCATTACCAATCCATTAGTCATCAGACCTCCATACTCCATATATAAACCCTTAGTTACTTCGTGTAAAACCTCAGTTCGAATATCAACTTAGATCTTAACTCCTATCCCTTACTCTCCTCTCTGACCTCCGACCCTCCGACCTTCCGAAATATGGGACTGAACTCTACAAGGGTGCAACACACAAGTTGAAGCCAACGTCCCATCCCCCTCAGTACAACTCTGGCGATCCGGAGTTTATCAGAGTTATCTGCATTCTTAACAGAAGTACCAACTCATTTTCATTTATTGATCTTGTTTACAACAATTAGTTCTTTGATATTGGATTAATAGATCTTTATCGCTTTTTGCTATGACTACCATCTCCATCCCCATCAACTTCAAGGCAGATCAGACAATGATCAGCCATATTTCTATCCTAGTTGGAATCACCAATTATTTCATCTGGAGATCATGTCTTCTGTTATGATATGCTAAGGCCCCACCTCTTTTTCTTCATCACACCCAATGCTCTGAGAACTCCCTCGCCTTAGACACCTCATCTACTGTCGCTCTTACATTACAAGGAACGCTGGTGAATGCTGGCACTCTCTCGAATCCTCAACGGATCAACCACGATGTCCTCCGGACACTCCCCTCATATCTCTGGAACCTCTCCTCCATGAGACTCTCCTTGAACTGGCTTATCCCCAGTCTTTGCCTTGCCAAAACCCTGATACCTGTTATGATATTCTTTCTCTCTTCAACTATCCTCATTATTTCCTCTTTGAAACCCATTTATTATTGCCTCTTTGGTATGTATATTTCTGCCTATGATTACTCTCATCTTCTCGTTGTCATAGGTTTCCCTCATATTTCCATATTCATCATTTAACTTCCTCTTTTATCCATTTCTTTCAAACCTACCATGGATAGACCTCTTTCCGGGTGCAAAAC